>CAIGQZ010032741.1:318960-339824 GCA_903798205.1 Danio tinwini | reverse complement strand
ATAACCGTAAATAAACAGAAAACACTAGTGAATCACAAAAATACAGAAACGGACAGTAAAGGGCACCTAGGTTACCACTTTTTCCAGATTTAATATAAGTCGTTTGTGTCTCCAGAATGTGTCTGTAAAGTTTCATCTCAAAACACCCATCAGATTTTTTTTATTATACCTTTTATAAGGTTCTATTTTGTAGCATTTAGCATAAGCTAGCGGTTTTTGCTCCCTCTGCTGCGTCAGACAACAGACAAACACGAAGGAATAAGATCTCATGTAACGTTTGTGAGGAGAAACTACAGTAAGAATCTTACAATAAGTATCTGATGCATGTTGTGGAGTTGCAAGGATGAGTCACACACAATGTCGTTACAAAGATCACGCGCACACACACACACACACACAGCGCGCGTTTAGCTTTGCACTGTTTTTTCATGCAAATGTGACAGGATACAGGATAATCTCCACTGCTGTATGGATATCTGTTATGTTAATGTGCAAAATAAACCTGATTTAACGTCCACAAACCGGGATTGAAGCGTCTTTTATGATTGTTCTGACACGCGGCTGTGCTGATGAAGTAAATCTGAAATAAATCGCTGTAATTCATTACAAACATGCTCTGTTTTAAAACATTTTAATCTTGTAAAACTCACTCTTGATCACATTTGATGATGATTGATGATCTTAGCAAACTGAACAGACATTTTATTTACGGTTGCTTAGTTTGCGCACGTCCTGGTCCTGTGTCTGGTTGATATGATTATACACGTTACTACAGAGACATGTTAATACGCAGATGTCAATCAATTCAGTGGGCGGGGGGACCGCACTCCTACGTCAAGTTGCGGTCGGTCTCAAAACCGCTCCAATTGGTCCACCGTTTTTATGTTGTTAAATTGAAAAAAAAAGGACTGAGTGTGTTTATATCACCCCAATATGACGGTCTATACGCTATACCTACACATATGTGTCCAAACAGCTTGAAAAGTAGATTTTTCACCATAGGTGCCCTTTCACAGATGTTTTTTTTACAGTGTACACTGCTTGTGTTTCTTGTATGATTGTAAGGGACGAATAAAATGCTTATATAGTTCATGATTGACTTGTTTCTGGACATTATTGAATTGAATTAATCTTTAAGGCAGCATTTTGACTGCATTTACACTGCAGATCTTGATAGTCAATTCAGATTTTGTGACTGTATCAGATTTTTTTGATCACCTGCTTACATCATCTTTTAAAAGTGACTCATATCCGATTGTCTGCATTTACACAGCACACGGCAAAGGTGCAATGAGCAGAAAAAAAAAAGAGCAGGCGCTGACTAACAACTGATAATAAATGAGAGCTCTTTTCTCCATTCTTGTATTTAATGTGTATGCAGGGTTTAATTATTTTTTATTCTTTTTTGACAGGTTGTTTTACTATAGTTTATGACAGAAAATGTTCTGATTTGACCCTCTCCTTTTAAACTAGACCATTTTAAAACAGTAGGTATCTTAGTTGTCATGTCCATGTGTGATTTAAAGGTGCTGTATGTAAGCTTTTGACTCTTCTAAAGCATAAAAATACCATAATATGTGTGCAGATATTTAAGAAACATCCTAAGTGAACATGCTTGTTTAACTGAAAAACAATGCTGAAGTCAGATATTCTGCTTTGAAAGTGTTTTTTCCATGCCGGAACGCTGTGTTTGTTTAGGTAAATTTAACCTGCACAATGGCAGTTTAGCCAATTATATTTCAGCACTCCAGGTTGCCTTGTTGGAAAACAGCGTATTTTATTCATTCATTCAGAAAGGCTCTGAAAGCATGCATCCATGACCAAAAATGTGACCTCCGGTGGACAGTATTAGACGTCGAAATGAGACAGATTCAGTTCCACATGAGGTTATTAATTAGCAAATGATATAAATATTACGAATGTAAACATTAGGTGAGCAGGTTACATTATAACCGCATATCTTAACAACACGCTTTGTGACGAGATACGCAGTGATGAGCAGTTTGGCTGTTTGCACCAGACGAAACACAACAGAAATGTAAATACAGCCTTTCAGAAGCACAGAATATGCACTCACTCATGAAACTGTAAGGTTTATAATCTATTCAATACATGTTATCCCTCTTTAACATCATTAAATGTACATGCTGAATCACTCATATGTGTTTAGTTCTAAACGGTTTATTGTATTTTCAAGATCTGAAGTGCTGCTTTCAGTGTATGGCAATAAATCAGAATCAGATTTATTGCCAAGTGTGCTTCACACACACAAGGAATTTGTTTTGGCAACAGAAGCTTCCAGTGTACATAAAGTGACAAGTGACAACACAAAATTAAATATGAGAAAAGAAAAAGGTGATAAACATTAAACAGAGATGCAGTAAGTCAAAACTATCTGGATGTTGAGTTGTATGTACAGATTTGTTGTAAATATACTGGTTATAAGGTGCTGTGTACCAATGCGAATGGAGAAAGTATTGCATTGTATATTGTTATAAGGTGCTGTGTGCAAGTGCGTATGAGAAAGTATTGCACGTTTATTGCACAGTAGGAGAATATTTAACTGTTCATGAGGTAGATGGCCTGAGGAAAGAAACTTTTCCTGTGTCTGGCTGTTTTTGTGCTTGGTGCTCTGTAGCGCCAACCAGACGGTAACAGTTCTAACAGGCAGTTTGCTAGGTGCGAGGAGTCCAGAGTGATTTTGTGAGCCCTTTTACTCACTCTGGAAGAGTACAGTTCTTGAAGTGTAGGAAGGGTAGTGCCAGTGATTCGTTCAGCAGTCCGGACTATTCGCTGTAGTCTACGGAGGTCGGTTTTGGCAGCTGAGCTGAATTAGACGGTGATTGAAGTGCAGAGGATGGATTGGATGACAGCTGAGTAGAACTGTACGAGCAGCTCCTGTGACAGGTTGAACTTCCTCAGCTGACGAAGGAAGTACAGTCTCTGCTGAGCTTTCTTCACAATAGTCTATGTGAATGTCCCACTTCAGATCCTGAGAGATGGTGGTGCCCAGGAACCTGAATGACTCTACTGCAGTCACAGTGCTGTTCATGATGGTGAGTGGGGGGAGTGCAGGGGGGTTTCTCCTAAAGTCCACTATCATCTCCACTGTTTCGAGTGTATTTAGCTCCAGGTTGTTGTATCTGCACCATAAAGCCAGCCGCTCCACCTCCTGTCTGTATGCAGACTCATAACCGTTTCGGATGAGGCTGATAACAGTAGTGTCATCCGCAAACTTCAAGAGCTTAATGGAGGGGTCTCTTGCGGTGCAGTCGTTGGTGTACAGGGAGAAGAGCAGTGGGGAGAGAACACATCCCTGGGGGGCACCAGTGCTGATGATGCGGCTGTTGGATGTGATTTTACCTATTCTGACTAGCTGTTGTCTATATGTCAGAAAGCTGGTGATCCATTGACAGACAGAGCTAGGGACAGACAGCTGGGTCAGTTTGTACTCGAGCAGTGATGGGACAATGGTGTTAAAGGCAGAACTGAAGTCCACAAACAGTATCCTTGCGTAGTTCCCTGGTTTGTCCAGATAATGTAGGGTATAATGCAGTCCCATGTTGAATGCATTATTCACAGACCGGTTAGCTCTATAGGCAAATTGCAGGGGGTCCAGCAAAGGTCCAGTGATGTCCTTTAGATATGCTAGCACCAGACCAGAATGACTTTATGGCCACAGATGTTAGGGCAACAGGTCTGTAGTCATTGAGTCCTGTGATCTTTGGTTTCTTTGGTATTGGGATGATGGTGGAGCATTTGAAGCAGGATGGAACTTTGCGCTGTTTCAGTGATCTGTGTGAAAATGTCATATAAAATGGCATTCAAACTCACATTGTTAGCGTTTAGCACTGAATAAAGCACACGAGGTTTACCTGAGGTGATCACTTCTAATATATCAATTCAAGGTGTTTGTTAGAACCAAATCTCCTTTTAATATGGAAAATATTCCTTCTATCGTGTGTCGTTGCTTTTATTCAGAGTACAGTTTAAATCACTCGCTCCCGTACTCAATCTGGCAACCTGCACTTGCGTTTGTTTTGATCCAGGAGTGCAATACCTAGTTCAACCACTGGGTGTCAAACTTACATACTGCACCTTTAAGCACGTGATGTTTTCAATAGTTTTATGTAAGTTTATATTGGTTATGTGGCGCATGTTGATCTCTCTCTCCCTCTCTCTTGTTAAATACTAAACTATAATACTTAAATACTTAAAATCTTAAATACTTGTGCTACGTGGCAATATAAAAGCTTTTTTAGTCCTTGCATATGAGATGTAAGGTTTGAGGCTCTGCTGACGTCTATTCTGAAATAAAAGCGTCAGATTTGAGGTCATTCGCTACAGTTTTTAATGATGCACGACTCGCATTGACAGGTGAAAATCCGATCTACCTGCTTACAATGCAGACACGGGGGCACAGATCCGATTCATATCAGATAAATTTCCACATATGAACAAAGCCTGAATCTGATTGGAGTAAATCTGAATCCATGTGATTTTTTTCTTGCTTACATGTACGTACATGGGCTATATCTGATCTGTGGAATTTAGTCACTTGAACCATGCAGTATATATGCAGCCTTACACTGCATGGTTCAAGTGACTCAATTCTGATGTTTTTTCTCCCATGTGTTTCTTCTCCTTGGTGTCAGCAAAGGGTGAGCATTTATGAGCACTGATGTCTGCGCGTTTCTGTTTGAAACAAAGCACAAAACTAAACACATTTTCCTGGACTTGAACGAATCAGGAGCCTTGCCGTCTGTAGAAGATGATTATGATTATATTTCTTCAAAAATATTTTTATTTGGTTTTATAGACATGAGTGTGAGTTGGGTGTTGTTGGGTGTTGGTCAGACAAGGCTATTAACAAATTAGCATCATGAACAAGAACCATTAACTTAAAAACTAATACGCTTATTTCACGCGGCTGCCATTTTAAAGAACCAAAGCGAGGCTGCGGTGGGAAGAAACTCGGAAGTATAGGATCAGCACTATAAACATTGCAACAACATGCTGTGGACTATGAACCTCCAGCTGTTGCCGTGATTTCAAAACGCAGATATGGTGTAAACATCACTTTAATATCATTCAGTTCAGTTAAATTTAAACAATGAAAAGCATATTAGATATTAAACAACATCAAAATCTCTCCTCCTGGGCTTCAGTTCATGGCAGCAGGTAAACACAGTGGGGGCTTCCCTGCTTGCTTCAGCCTATGTAAGCGATAAAACAACGCCGTCTTCTGTAGCACACCCTCGTGTTGTCTGTAATAGTGTTGTCCCGGTACTGAAAAAAAAAAACTTCCATCTCCTGCTAAAATTTAAAGGGCACCTATTTTACCCCTTTTTTAAGATTTAATATTAATATTATGGTTCTTCTGAGTGTGCCAGTTTAGGTTCAGTTCAAAACACAATTCAGATTTTTTATTATAATGTGTTAAAAAGTGTCATTTTGGGGGCGTGTACACAGTTCATTGTTTTAGGGGCGTGTTGCTTCACGTGAAAATTAGTTTCGAATTCCCGCCCAACTTAACAAGGGGGCGGAGCCAAGAGCTCCCCCGCTTTGTGTATTGCAATAGATAGGCAGTCAGAGAGAAGCAACATGAGAGTACCAGTATTCAGCCGTACATGTAGGACTCAGACACAGACCAAGCAGAGAGTACAGAATCATTTGTGTCTTTGTATAGTTTTACAGCCAACTGTGTGCTAGTTTAAAGCTCCGAACTTGTAGCCTACACCGAGACTAATAAAGCACAGTGAATTAACTTTGAATGAAGGGCATCACACACCGGATGCACTGCGACACGGCGCGCACATGACAGTTGAAAGTATCGCACACTTGCAGCGCCAGTGTGTCACCCGATAGAAACTTATGTTTAGAATTCAGAAATGCATGTCGTGTGGCGCGACGCTGCGTGTTGCCGAGCGGCGTTTCTGGTGTACGACCTGCTTGAGGCTATAACTAAAGGGTGTCATACACTGGATGCGTTGCTCAGAGCCACGACGCGGCACACCAGGCGCGCACATTTGCATGTTATTTAAATTAAACTATTCAGATAACGCTCTGTGGCAGGGCAGAAATATGAACAGTGTCCTGAGCAGGGCCAGCGCGTCCATAGAGGCGACCTAGGCGGCAGAATAGTGAGCAAACCCCACGGTCGTCCCTTTCATCCACGACAACGTGAAATGCATGGTGCTGCGCGTCGTTAGTTCGTTATTTCCAATGGAGAGACAAGCACATGAGGCAACGCGCTCGCACTTTCCAGCTGCACCTACTTAAGATGACAGGGAGCTTATGTGACTGCAGGAAATGCAAACCGCTGAAGTTTAAGGAAGACACAATGAAAAGTACACATGTATGCAAACCCACCAAAACTCACAAACACTGGCGGCGAGGAGAGCGAGCCCAATGAGCCTTACATCTAAAAACAGAGCAAGGGTGTTTCTTTGGTGATGTCGCTTTGACTCACACGCTGAAAATGGCGGACGTGAAACAACCTACTGAGGATATGGTAATGCGCACCTGTCAATCAATATTGGTGGGCGGGGGTGGGCGGGGGGACCGCACTCCGCACTCAAGTTGCGGTCGATCTCAAAACAGCTCTAATTGGTCCACCGTTTTTATGTTGTTAAATTGAAAAAAAAAAGGACTGAGTGTGTTTATATCACCTCAATATGACGGTCTATACACTATACCTACACATATGTCTGTCCAAACAGCTTGAAAAGTAGATTTTTCACCATAGGTGCCCTTTAAGTGCCGCTGAGCGTGTTCTTAAGCAGCTGATTTGCCATGTTCACCAGTGCTCAACAGAAATGACTGTGATTGGCTGTGAAGGTGAAGGTGTGTTGGCACTTCACTGAGTGCCAACACAGATGCACAAACAGTGGAGTGTTTTAAAGCCGCAAAGATCAGCTGAGTCATCAGTGGATCGCTGGTCTGTGTTTTCACTGGGTAAACAGCGGTGAAGTGTGGTGAACTGATGACCTCCATGGCCAATCACAGACCTTTCTGTTGATCGCGTGAACACCATGGCAAATCAACGCTGTTGCGTTCAACAGTGCTTATGTTAGTGGGAAATTGGTGTTTTTTATAAATTTCAGTAACGAAATTCAGTATCTTGACAGGTCTAATATAGTGAAAAAATTAGTTCATTAACTTGAGTTTGATAAATGGCAGCTAAAACATTTGTTTGGGAAAGAAAGCGTTAACAAACTAGGGGCATTTCCCTTAACTTAGCTAAAAACGAGGTCCGATATTCCGTTTTATTTTCACTTTCCATTTAGAACGGACCTTCGGGTCACTCAGAAGACAGTGAAATGGTATATTTGTGTCGCTTCGAGATAACATATACAGGCTATACAGCCAGGTACACAACATTCCTGTGTGACCAAAGAGCATAGAATCACCAAGAGGTGACACTGTAGTGCGATTTGGGAAACAACCACTAGATGGCGAGTCAGCCATTTTGGAATGAAAATTCCAATAGAACAACAGCATATTATAAGTCTGTAAAATAAACTATTAAAATTGCTGATGATTGTGATTGTAAGTGTTGTATTGTCGTCTTTTAGGTTGCATCTCAGCTTTAATGCACTTTTTAAATAAATAAATAAAAAACAAAGCAGCTGCTTGCCATCGCAACAACAATAAGATCCAATGGATGGCTGACCGCTTTCACTCCAAAATGGCGGAATCCGGGGCTGTTGCTGGGCGCTGCTGTTGCAATGGAACGTTCTATTGAGTATCGCCTCTTGGTCATTCTAAGCTCTTTGGTGTGACTCAGGCTATACTTCTGTGTTTCTTTCCACCGCAGCCTCGATTTCGCTTTTTTAATGGTGGCCGCGTGAAATCAGTCTATAGCAGTAGCAAAGGAAACCACACATCTTTATCTTAAAGATGACTTTATATCCAGCAATGAAGTCAAGGTTACCGCATCCATGGCTTTTGTTCTGTTATTATTTGTGTGTGTGCGTGATGGATGTCTAAGCTGCTGATGTTGACAGATAAAAGATTGAACATTTCACAAAAAAATAAATAAAAATAAATAAACACCTGTCAGTCTCTCGGATTTCCCATTTCTGAAATATCTGCTGTGACCTTGTGTATGGAGTTTCTGTTTACAGAGATTAGGATATAGTTGTTTTAGTGATACAATTCAGCAAGATGGATTCCATACAATTTCAGAAAACATACATAAAACATTCTAATAAAAAAAGTGTCCTTTGCTCCTTTTTCTGACCCTGGACCACAAAGCCAGTCACATAGCTCTTTTTTTTTACTGTGATGTATATAAGGTGTATATATTACCAGAAAGCTGAATAATAAAAAGTTTTTCATTTGGATGAAATACAATTCTTTGAAAATCTGGAATCGGGGGGTTAAAAAAAAACACAAAATCTGGATATTGGAAAAAAGAAGCCTTTAACCCTTTAACTACCCCACCAAGAAAAAATGTTTAGATTGCATTTCTTAACTCCTAATGCCGCTAGTTAACACACTCAATGCATTTTTTTCAGATAGTTGATATGTCGGTTTATGGTAAAAGTACCAGAATTAATACATATTGTTGGAATATTGACTCAATTCCATGCGTGTATAATAAAAATGGTCAGGAGAGATTTAGTGGAATCAGTCACTTGTCAATCATTCTCCAGTCTTCTATTGGCCGCATCCCAGACATAAGTACACTTTTTCTATGAATTCTCTGCACAACATTAAAAGCACAAGACTTTGTGTTTTGTGTTCAGTTTTAACACCAATTTTTGAATTTGATTTTGGGCCAGCATGAATCTACTGCAAAAATGCTAATTAGTATGCACAGCATCGCACACACAACAGTAGAAGTTCAGTTAATATAGGGCGAGATGGAATCTGAGGACATTTTTTGCTATTTCTGCGCAGAATTTTGTTAAAAATCCGCAGGATTTACACTGAATGACTTTAATATATGAAATAAAAATTAATACATTTTTAACTTGTATTTAATGTTTACAATGCAAATCCAATTAGATCCACTTTATTTGGTAAACAAAGCAAGTATCTCATATAATATATCTACTAAAAGACAGAAAATATTACTTTACAAACTATATTGTAAATAAATCATATAAATATTGTCATATTAGTTAATATTATTACTGAAATTAATTTAAAAACTGAATAAATTTAAATGTACACACATTTACACAAGTAAATAAACAGAATCAATGATGGGCTAAAAATCTGCAGAATTCTGCACCCGCAAATTTCGTGTGGGCCTATATATGACCCTTAAATGTCCAATAGAAATAATTGTTTGATGAAAAGAAAAAGAGAGAAAAAAATGTATTCCTTTTTCCTAACAATATACTATCAATTATGTGAAAATATGAAGTGTAAGACCAATTTATAAAATATATATATATATATATATATATCTAAAACAAAACTTTTTTTGACTAAAATGAAGAATATGAATATGAAGAATGGCATAAAATATTTCAGATTCTCATTTAACATGCTTTCTTGTTTTATTTTACAAAATCAAGTGTAGTAGTGCAAAAAGATGTTGATTTTTTTTTGTAAACCAACAATGCTGTGTGTGTAAACTATTATTTAAAACCGCCATTCATTAAATGACTTTAACAGTCATTATTTAAAACAGTAAAAACATGGTCAACTGTTTGGTAGAGGGCCAGTCAAAGGGTTAAAGATGTCCAAATTAGGTTCTTGCCCCTAGCAATGCTAGTATGCAATGCATACTAATCAAAAATTACACTGTAAAAAAATGCAGGGTTCCACACAATTCTTTCATGCTTTTACTTAATATTTAAATGATTTAGATTTTTGACATCAATGAAAAATCAATCATTTTGACTCGAACAATGAACTGTTGACTATTCCTACAAATATACCAGTGCAACATACTGTAAGACTCCAGGGTCATATTTATGCACATTACTGTGACCTTTTACAGGAAAATCAGTAATTGTCAGATAGATAATGGCATGAATACTGGAAACCCCTGATTGGGAATCAGTGTGTTTTGATTTTGCATGTTCCATTTCAATCCCACAACACCCTCTGCTGCTCATTCGGATGGACAGCAGATTCGAAGCTAAATGATCCTCATCCAGCATCAAACCACACCAAACACAGCGTGCTGCACAGGACAGTGCTTTATTATAAAAAAATGACTGTACATAAAAAGAAAAAAACAGATTATATGTACAAAACCATAATAGAGATTATATTACTTGCAGATATTCTGCAAAGGAACATTAAATTACAGATCACTTGCACATCTTATGACAAGGCCTTGCAATGCTTAACATTAAGTGGTCATTGTTCAGACAGCTCTATGTGAGTTACATTCTCACAGATATTTTGTCGGATTAAATAAATTAAAAAACACATTAAACAGCAGTTCGAGACGCTTCTAAAATCCAGAAACCGGAATCATCTTGATGTTTGTGCCATGCTAACAGTTAGGAGCTCACATTCGTCAGTACTATATACTAAACTGGAGTTGTCCATGTAATAGATGCATTCAATTCAGTGAAACTGAAGCGGTCAAAAAATAGAATGACACAAATTCAGTTTTGTGTTGTTCCCCTACACATACGAAAGACAAAAACGGATTTCTGCTACTTTCTGAAACAAATTTGAGTCTGTGGGCAATGCCAGAGACTGCTGCCCGCTCAGTGCAACATAATCAACTTCACAATACTTCAGCAGTTTCAAACAAAACACTCTCAAAGACCAGCTTGGCACAGTTAAACTCACAGTATATTGGTGAATCTCATGAAAAAAATAAAATAAAATCTCATGTCCTGCTTAAAAATTATATTCTGCATAAAGAAAACAGCCTAAAGATAAGGATTTTGATGTATGAGATATTATATGTACTGTATAGAAACAAATTAATATTAAAATCTAATTATTCATTACACCATGTCCTAACTATATACACGATGAGATTGACAAGCTATTTTTCTGTCCACACCAGATGCGACGCGACAGAAATATTTAATTAACAGAGCCATTCAGGATCACAGAATAGAGCACTACATGTTTGGTAAGGTTTTTAATCTCATTAAAACATATTAAACCTCTTTAACATGATCAAAAAGTACATGCTGGGTGATTTGTTGGTTTGCACAGTTCTAACATTCAATTTGAAAATATATGTTCGTTAGTTTGGCGACGTGGTGGCGCAGTGGGTAGCACGTTCGCCTCACAGCAAGAAGGTCGCTGGTTCGAGCCTCGGCTGCGTCATTTGCCGTTTCTGTGTGGAGTTTGCATGTTCTCCCCGTGTTTGCATGGGTTTCCTCCGGGTGCTCCGGTTTCCCCCACAAGTCCAAAGACATGTAGTCCAGGTGAATTGGGTATGCTAAAATTCACTGTATTGTATGAGTGTGTGTGAATGAGTGTGTATTGATGTTTCACAGTCATGGGTTGTGGCTGGAAGGGCATCAGCTGTGTAAAAAAACATATGCTGGATAAGTTGGCAGTTCATTCCGCTGTGGTGACCCCAGATTAATAAAGGGACGAAAAGAGAATGAATGTTTGCTAGTTCTTTTATTTTCAAGATTTCAGGCAAACTGTCTGCTTCCGCTTTCAGTACAGCAATAAATGTCATGTAAAATGGTATTCAAACTCACATTTAGGGATGGGTATCGTTAAGGTTTTAACAAATTTTATCGATACCACTTATCGGTTGGGTACTTATTGGTACTTTTTGTAGGTTTTGTAGGTAAAAAAAAACAAACTAATTGAACAGAATTAACAACACTATTTTATTATTACATTTTTAAATGTAAAATAAAACAAAACTAATAATTGTAAAACAAATAAATGATTTTTTTCCTGTAAAAGAATGTATAATGGTTTAAAATGACGTTTTTTACCATTCTTTTGGAGAAAAATCAACATGTTTGACTTTTCTGGCAGAAGTCAGGACCTTGCTTGGTTTATTGTGCTGCCTGCAGTTGAAAATGCCCTCTTTGAGTAGCAAAATGCAGTTAAATGAAATAATGTTTATGCATTTTTATTTACGCATTCGTAAAAATTAGTTAACTGTTTTGGAAGTTAACTGTGTTTTTACTACAGTTTTGAAGCATCTTCCAGTGTAAAAATAAACTTTCTAAATGAGCATAGTTTATTATTAGGCTATGTATAGGCTACATTTGTAAATACAGCTGATGTAAAAGCATTTTTAATGTTTAAGATTCATTTAGGCTACTGCAGAAAAAACATACTGTTTTCATTGTAACCGAATGTGTGTGTTTATTTAATTATTATTGTTATACTAATTTAGGTGATTGACTGCTGGTATAACGATGTGGATGTTGTAAAGTTACCATTAGTAGCTAGGCAGTCAAATTTTTTTAATTTGTTTTCCTGCAGTTAATGCACTTTTGAAAGAAACTTTCACTTAGCCAGATTGCTTGCGTTTTCGCTTATACAAGAAAACAACTTTGCGTTTGTTGCAAAGGGGCATTGTCGCTGTCCACTTGGGAAACACAACCCATTTGGTTCACTCTGCAAGCTTACGAGCTATGTGTGTGCGCAAGTCTGTGTCGTAAGCTTTGTGTGTGCGCTTAGCTCAAGCCTCTGCTGAGTGAGTGTGCACAGCCGAGAACTGGGAAACCTTTTATACTTTACGCGCTTGCTGGAAACACGAGCATTGTTATGGCAAATTAGAAAAGGTTGGTCAGTTAAATTATGCAATTGTAAGTAATGTTTATTCAGCAATAATTCTCCAGTACTGATAGCAGAACTGTTAACATCAGTGCTTACCGATACTTTGGTCTTTTATAATTTAGCACCAATACCGATAAAGTACCGAGTTTCTGTACCCATCCCTACTCACATTGGCAGCATTTAGCACTGAATAAAGCACATAATCAGAACCTGAGGTGATCATTGTTGTAATAGTTTAAGCTGTTGTTTAGCCGTGGCATTGCAGAAACAGAAACCGTTTGTAAAATAGAATTTTTTGCAAATTTTAAAACTAAAGCGCATCAGTGTAAATGGGGCCTAATGTGCTCAGATCATGGGGAAAAGGAAAAACACTTTTGTTTTGGCACACTTAAAAATAGAAAACTGACAGCTTTCTCATCCATATTAATGAAGTTGCATCTTATTTACAATAGAGGGAGCCGATTGGTTCAAACTAACTCTTTCTTATGAATAAATGCACAGGCATGCTGAAAACTCAATAATGTCACTGTGTACTGGCTGGAATTTACGTAATGACCTCATTGTGGTGACGTTGCTTCAAAATTCCTTTTTAAACTGGAAGTATGAATATGCTCTAAACAACGCAAATACAACAAATTTTTACTTGTTAGTGAAATATGTGTGTCCCACATTGCTAAAAACACTATTAGGACACATATGTATTTGTCAACATCTAAAAAAAGTGTTTTAGGGTTTCGTGACCCTTTAAACCAAAAACTCCTTTTAAGATGGAAAGATACATTTTAATTGCATGTGGCGGCATCATGGTGGATGTAGTTAGGACACAGTGTTAGAGTAACAAGTTTTTTGCATTATGCTAATAAGAGTTTTGGGGAAAATGTGCTTAATTTTCATGAATGTCATCATGCGAAAAATAGGGATTATTGTGTATAAGCAAAATATATATATTTTAAATTTTGGGGTCAAATAACTTGGACAAATTCTATACATATTCATAATAATTTAAGTTTGATTTGCAAAAAAATCTCTGCACATTACTGCATTTGTCTTTTCAATCACCTTACAGTCATGAGGTAAAATTATAAAACTATCAACAACTCCTGAAGGCGAAATGCAAATAAAGACGTCATTGTCTTTTTTTCTTTTCTTTTTTTGCCTAATTATTGACCTGACATAAAAAATATCCCAAAATGACATTCAAACACTTCCTCCTCACACAAAGGAATAGCATTAGAGTTTAAATAAAGATGAGCAAAAAAAGTATTATATAAAAAAAAAATAATAATAACTAGCCCTGGCTGACACATGGCAAATACGATCTCAGTACAATGACAAAACACGCACAAAACAAACACTAGCAACAGCCTACAGGCAACGTGTCACTGCAATATATGTACAAAACACATGAGGCAACCTAACCAGAAAGAATTGAGACTGTTTGTTTCTTTGCGGAGGCGATATGAGCCCCGTTTCCCCAAACAGTGAGCACTGTAGATGCTTGATACATTGGCGATTGGACAAAAACAGACATTCAGTCATATCCTAATGCACTTTGCAATGCTTGTAACTGATTGGCTGCGCTGCATGTCTCTCAGATTGGGTATTAGTCAGCGTAGTGCATGATGGATTCGACGTAATTACCAGGAAACAGTCCGGTCACACCATTACACACACCCTCGAACCATCCATCGTCGTTCTTCTTGATGATGTAGATGATGGCGCCCTCCATGAAGGACAGCTCGTCATCTTTGTCTTTTGAGTAGTCATAGATAGCCACCACTGAAAAAGGACAACACGCCGTTAGCATGACAGCGATGAATAAGGCGTGCATGTCATCCATCCATTATTGTGTTAATCTCTTACACATTTACATACATCCATCTATAAATCTACTCTACTATCTATCAATCTAATCTATCCATACAGCAATCTACTCATCCATCTGTCCTTCTACCCGTCTATCGATCTATCTAACATCTACCTACAGGTATCCACCTTCCTACCTATCCATCCACCTATCTAGCCATTCATCCAACCATCCATCCATCCATCCATCCATGCATCATCCATATCTGAATGTCTGTCTTTGCCAGTCCATCCATCTATACATACGTCAATACATAAATCTCTACTCCTGTCTCATTAAGTCCATCATTCCATTCATCTATCCACCCATCGACCCATCTTCCAATTCACTTACAAGTCTATCTATCCAATATCTATCCATATATCTATCCAATCGATTCATATAGCAAACTACTCACCTCTCTTTTTTCCCATCTATCCGACAGTCTGTCTTGCCACCCATCAATTTACCCACATATCTATCTATTTTTCTACAAATCTATCCATACAACAATATACTGGTCCATCTGTCCTTCCACCCATCTATCAGTCCATCTACCATTTATCCATCCATACAGCAATCTACTCTTCTTTCTGCTCATCTATATATCCAGCCGTTTATCCATTCATCAGTCTATCTAGTCATCCATCAGTTTACTTATCTTCCCATCCACTTGCGAGTCTATCTATCCATATTTCCACCAATTTATCCATATTGTAATCTACTCATCCATCTGTCCTTCTACCATCTATCTGTCCATCTACCATCTATCTCTCCATCTATTCATCCATCCATCTGTCCGTCCGTTGATCCTTCCACATACCTACCTACTTGCCCATCCATCTACCTATCCAACTACCTACCTATCCGTCCATCCATCTTATCCATCCATCCATCCATCCATCCATCCATCCATCAGTCTACCCACTCATCCATCTAACTAACCAATTTACAAATCTTATCCTCAATCCATTGAATCAATCCCACTTTCAATCTACCCATCTATACATCTATTCCTCCATCCATCTTTTTGGTCAGTCCATTAATTTGACAGTTAGATAATCTAAAAAATATAATATATAATATAATATAATGTATTATTATGCAATATAACTATAATACATTCTATAATAACTGTAACTCTAATAAGTAATATTAAATTATTTACAAAAACTCTCCACAAATCTTACTGTTTTGAAGTGTTTGCTCTCTTACCCTTTTCTATGTAGGATTTTGGGGCCCAATGGGGGTCTCCATCCGCATAGGGGTCATTGTAATGCACCAGAGCTGCATCTTCTTCATCGTAGTCCACAGGTGGAGGTGGAGGGGGCGGGGCTGCTTCCTCAAACAAGGGCGTGTCCTCAGGGAGAGGCGGCGGCGGTGGAGATGGACTGTCTGTTACTGGACGAAAAGATGCGGTGGGTGAAACCCTCATTATGACATCATCTTTCATTCTAAAATCAAAATCAATTTAGAACTACCGGAGTTTATTTTTAAACATTATGCATACTGTGCCATCCTCAAAAAGTTGATGTAAATAAAAACTTCCAGGGTAAAACTAAATTATAGGAAAATTAGTTTTCGTTTGTAAAAATGGTTTCATAAAAATGTCCAATTGCTTGTTCATAAAAATGAAAAAAATATGCACGTAATACCAACTATTAAAAATAGGAAATTCTTAATAACTTTTGAATATAATTACACAATAAAAATGACTTTAATTATATTTTCCATTATTAACAAATTTTGGAATTCAAACATGTCCTTTTTCTTCGGTTGAACACAAAAGCATCAAAGTAATTGTGGCAAAAATTGTGTCAAAGCAGCTTAACATAAAAATATTAATAGTTGATGGTCACCATTGGCTTTCATTGGGAAAACAAATCCAATAACTATAAGTGGAAGTCAATGGTGAGCAGTCATTCTCTTTCTAGTACATGAAGTGACAGAATAAATACCATGCTAAAATGTTCACTACTCACTGTTCTCCTGAACTCTGGCAACGAAGCCAGTGAGGGGAATCTGGGGCGTCAGCTGTACCACTGGAGGAGGCGGTGGAGCGACAGACACTGAAGACACATGGAGCGCAAATAGAAATTCATACACACCCAGGCAGCCATACAGAGGATAACAAGGGAAAAAACAAGCCCATGAGTTACACACAGTCATATTATGATATAAAGAGACTGAGAATCCAGTAATATAAAATGAGGGCATAATAATACATGAAAATAATGAGGGTTTGGTACCTATCAGGTTTGTCATGGTTTGAAATGAAAACTCAGGATACACTTGGCAGAAAACCAAAACCAGAAATGTATTTAAGTCTTTAAATGTATGTTTTTGTTACAGATTGTATTAAATATAGACTTTAATTAAATGAGTTAAAATCTGACTGAACAAAAAATAAGTCTTTGTATGTTGCATGGGTATATATGTGGAAAAAGCCAAAAATACATTATATGGGTCAAACTTAATGATTGTAATTTTATGCCAACCATCATTACAAAATTAAGTAAAGACCATCTTCAATTTAAGACATTTATTACATTTCCTTCCATAACTATGATAAAAGTTCATATAATAATTATATTCATATTTTTTTATTAGTAATATGCATAGCTTAGAATTTATTTTGGACAACTTAAAAAGAGATTTTCTCAATATTTAGTTTTTTTTGGAACCTTTCAACTATCTTGGCCAAATGTTCTACTATCACAACAAATGATGATGTATAAATTTCAGATTCCAAAAGCTGACATTTATGACTGGTTTTCGGGTCACATATAATTATAAAATAATACAAATTAATAAAACAACGACACTTTACATTTTCCATGAAAAGTATAACAAAACGTAAAAATAAAAATTGAGAACAAACTTACATTTCTTAAAATCAAATGTTATATTTTTTTAGGGAAAACAGCCACCCAGTATTAAACTCTGCAGCACTTCTAAACGCATAAGTTAAAATGTTTTGTATAATAATTTGTATAGATTTTTAGGAGAGAAAAAACAGGCATAACAAAATTAATTCTAGAAAATAAAGATTCCAGAATATACTTAGACAATATCTGATCCTGGGATTTATCACATGATTCTTTGATTTTGATTCATTCACACTAGTAGTGCCTTTACTCAAGTCAGATGATTTTTGGCCAAAAATGGTCACCAGCTGAGAATATGGTGCATACCTAATGTTTATATTGTGTTGTAACTGGTAGTAAAAAGGAAGATGACACATCACTACAATCATCAAAGAGTGTCATAACAGCATTTACTGTCTGAATGTCTTTATATAACAGACAGAATTTAAAATATATGACTTATAGTAAGAAGTACCAAAACACAAAGTCTTGAGATTACATCCGGGATTTAAGACACTCCTTAAAAGTAAGGTCCAAAAATATTTGGACAGACCCAATTCTAACATTTTTGGCTCTATACACCAACATGATGGATTTGAAATTAAACAAACATTTAAAAGATGTGCTTTAACTGCAGGCTGTCCGCTTTAATTTGAGGGTATTTACATCCAATTCAGGTGAACGCTGTAGAAATTACAACAGTTTGCATATGTGCCTCCCACTTGTTAAGGGTCCAAAAGTAATTGGACAATTGGCTTCTAAGCTGTCCCTTGGCCAGGTGTGTGTTATTCCCTTATTATCCCAATTACAATGAGCAGATAAAAGGTCCAGAGTTCATTTCAAGTGTGCCATTTGCTTTTGGAATCTGTTACTGTCAATTTTCAAGATGAGATCCAAAGAGCTGTCACTATCAATCAAGCAAGCCATCATTAGGCTGAAAAAAACAAATCAAACCCATCAGAGAGAGATTGCAAAAACATTGGACATGGCCAGAACAACAGCTTCGAGCATTCTTAAAAAGAAAGAACGCACCACTGAGCTCAGCAACACTAAAAGACCCAGAAGACTACGGAAAACAAGCAAAGAATTCTTTGCCTGGTGAAGAAAATACCCTTCACAACAGTTGGCCAGATCAAGAACACTCTCCAGGAGGTAGGTATATGTATATTGGACGGTGCTTCTCAGTGCAGATAGAGAATGACCCAAAGCATACTGCAAAAGCAACCAAAGAGTTTTTGAAGGGAAAGAAATGGAATGTTATGCAATGGCCAAGTCAATCACCTGACCTGAATCCGATTGAGCATGCATTTCACTTGCTGAAGACAAAAGTGAAGGGAAAATGCCCCAAGAACAAGCATGAACTAATGACAATTGCTGTAGAGGCCTGGTAGAGCACCACCAGGAATGAAACCAACATCTGGTCATATCTATGCATTCCAGACTTCAGGATATAATTGACTGCAAAGGATTTGCAACCAAGTATTAAAAAGTCAAAATTTGATTTATGATTATTATTCTGTCCAATTACTTTTGGACCCTTAACAAGTGGAAGGCACATATCCAAACTGTTGTAATTCCTACATATTTACCTGATTTGGATGTAAATTCTCTCAAATTAAAGCTGACAGTCTGCAGTTTAAGCACATCTTGTTTATTTCATTTAAAATCTACTGTGTTGGTGTACAGAGCCAAAAATGTTAGAATTGTGTCAATGTCCAAATATTTATGGACCTAACTGTATATAAAACTAGAAATGTCAATTTAAGCAACAGATGAAGTAGAAAATATTAACACAGCATGTTCTTTTGTAATTGGCCATTATACAACCTTTGAAATCATGTTTAGGCACAAAATAATGTCATCTAAAAAAAATTAGGTTATATGCTGGCTCAGATTTTTCACCCTAAAATTGGTTGTTCCAAAAATCTGCATTTCGTAAGAATGTCTGATGTTAGTGAAAACAGAATCTGCACTGTGAAATTTGCAAGAAACATATATTAGATTTCATTCAGCAAATATGATGCAGGGCTGTGTTATTAAAAAGAAAATACACAACTGAGTGTGATATTTAATTGCTGTGACTGCAGTGACATTTTAAGTGTCCAAATCATTTTTGAAGGCACTACATGTCAGTCCCTATCTTGAAACTGAACTCACTTGTGGTCTGGGGGAATGTGGGACCCCCGTTTAGGTGGGGCTGAGGCACAGAGAACTGTGAGGAGCTGGCAGGGGCACGGCGGTAGGTCCCAGTGGCTGACACCATAGAAGCGGAAGAAGAAGTGGTGGAGGAATTGTGTCTGGAGATCTGCCTGGAAATTGTTCCAAACTGAGACATCGGGATTGGGCCCAAACCTGGACCTGGAGGAACTACTGAAGAGAGGACAGAGGGGGAAAAGACAGTCACAAAAAAGACAGATATTATGAAAAATAGATAACATGACTGAATTAGAGGTGGATGGAATAACCAAACACAATCATAATCAAAGTAATCATTTAATACCAAGTTTACTTAGCATGTTGATTATGGTTTCTTCAGAGAGTTGATTGTCTGTATATTTACATGCTGATGCAAGCTGTGCACAGAAGTGCTATATTCACCATCTGTATTTTTTTGTCATTTGTATTATATTCTATCAGTGTTCATTTCTTTTTTTACAGTAAACCTGGGAAGCTCTTCACTTTTTCCACATTTTATAATGTTACAGCCTTATTCCAAAATGAATTCAATTCATTGTTTTCTTCAAAGTTTTACAAACAATACCCCATACTAACAATGTGAAAGAAGTTTGTAAATGTATTAAAAATAACAAAAAATTTATTATAAACCACATGTATACATGAATTCAAAGACTATGTCATGACACTCAGTATTGAGCTCAGGTGTGTCTTGTTTCTTCTGACCTACTGAGATGTTGTTATAAACTGATTAGAGTCCAGCTGTGGTACATTCAGTTAATTGAACATGATTTGAGAACGAACGAACGAACGAACGAACGAACGAACGTACATACATACATACATACATACATATATATATATAGGCAATGCAGTGGCGCAGTAGTTAGTGATGTCGCCTAACAGCAAGAAGGTCGCTGGTTCGAGACTTGGCTGGGTCAGTTGGCATTTCTGTGTGGAGTTTGCATGTTCTCCCCACGTTCGTGTGGGTTTCCTCCGAGTGCTAAGGTTTACCCCACAAGTCCAAAGACATGTGGTACAGGTGAACTGGGTTAGCTAAAATTGTCCTAAGTGTGTGTGTGTGAATGAGAGTGTATGTGTGTTCCCCAGAGATGGCTTGCAGCTGGAAGGGCATCCGCTGCACAAAACATATGCTGGACAAGTTGGTGGTTCATTCCGCTGTGGTGACCCTGGATTATTAAAGGGACTAAGCCAAAAAGAAAATTAATGAATGGATGAATATATATATATATATATATATATATATATATATATATATATATATA
>CAIGQZ010032741.1:307405-318950 GCA_903798205.1 Danio tinwini | reverse complement strand
ATATATATATATATATATATATATATATATATATATATATATATATACAAAACATATATATATATATACTGTATATATGTGGTCCCAGTGATCAGCACATGTCAGAGGACAAACCAAGCCTTAAAGTTCAAGGAATTGTCTGTAGACGTCAGAAACACATGCTCTACCGGTTCAGCATGGTTGTCTAAGGGCCCGATCTCACCAAACATGCTTTTTGCATTGAGATGCATCTTTTTTGAATGGTTTACTAATGTCCCGAGCGTTTTGCGCGCTGCTTTAGCTCTCTGTGCGCCTCACTTTTTAACCGCCTGCTGCGCCTTGCATTTTTGCTGTTGCGCGCTCTAAGCTCACAGTTGAAAAAAAATCAATTCTGAGAAAGAAAAAACGCGTTTACATCAGTCGCATCTTTTTCATTCTCCAATCAAATCAAAGCAAAGGCTGAGTTTCCGCTCTGCAGTGTTTGTGTTGTCAAAACAACTACGGAGACTTTTGAAGACTTGTGGTTACTATTTTGAGTTATCCGGTGCTGCATGACTCACAAATCTTGAATATCACAATATTATACATTTTTTAAATTATAATATCAACAGCAACACTTGCACATTATGCAGCGAATAAATTAGCTGACTAGCAACATAAAAAAAAAAACGCACTGCGCCTTGAATTTTTGGAATGTAAAAGCGTGTTTGGTGTGATCGTCTCTAACCCTGCCTCGAATACTGGGCTGATAATGGTTTGTAATCATGCCATGCTGTACCAGGCTCATGTAGAACACAACTAGAAGAGTACCTGACTGTTCTTAGAATGGTTTAGTGTGAAAGTGGAAAAGCAACATTGTATGCAGGAAACCAGGAACTGTTCATTATCTTACCAATACCATCAGTTTGGTGAAACAAAATCATGTTCTGTTTTTCAATGGAAATAGATGGTTAAATATGAATATGGCAATGAAAACCTGCTCCAGAGTGCTTTGGACCTCAGACTGAGAGGACAGATTTTTTCCATAGGACAAAAGTCCTAAGCACACAGTCAATTTAACAAAGGAGTGGTTACAGCACAACACTGTGAATGTTCAGACTTGTTCAGACTTGAACCTGATTGAATATTTCTGATCTGAAAAAACTTGGTGGAGCTTGAGAGATGAAGAATGGCAGAAACTGCCTAAAATAGGTGTACCAGGCTTGTAGCATCGTTCTCCATAAGATTTAAGGCTGTAATTGTTGCCAAAGGTGTTTCAACAAAGTATTGAGCAAAGGCTGTGAATGCTTATGTACATGTCATTTTTTAAAATAAATTTGCTGTTACAGGAGGTAGCTTACAGTAATTGCGAGCTTCAGTTTGCTGCAATGCTAATTACTCCTAACCGATGAAAATGTAAACGTTTTCAGGTATTTTAGCGATTCTTGATCAGGATAAATGTCAAAAACTCTTATGTCTTTATATGACCCCCTGTGGGGTCATATAAAGACATCCATGTTCCAAAGTGCCCAAAGCTAATGTTAGTGAATATCAAGTTTGCAGGGAGCTAACGCTGACGGATCTACAACAACCACTTGAGGAGAATCATCATGACATTGCAAACATTTACACAATAGAATAAATTTGCCAAAATTTCAAGCAAACTTCTTTCATGTTGTCATTATAGGCTATTGTTTGTAGAATTCAAAGGAAAATGATTATATATATATATATTAGGGATGTCCCGATACAACATTTTAACTTCCGATACGATACCGATATTGCAGCTTTAGTACTAACCGATACCGATACAAATCCGATATAATAATCAGCGCAAATTATGAATACTTTACTTTTACCTATTTCGTTGAGAGTAATGTATGAACGGCTAGATCATACATTAGATTTTTTTTTTAAGAAGATACGCATTTCCAGGGCTTGACGCTTACTTTTTTCAGGAGGAGGACATGCGCTCCTAAGTGGAAACATTTAGGAGCACATTAAAGAATTTTAGGAGCACAGTGAAAATGTATAAAATAAATAGTGTTTTTGCCTAATAAATGTACACGAGGAGATTTCTAAACAAAGCAGTGTCATTCATTTGAATACAATAAGTACACTAGGTTTTATTTTACTGCAACAACAGCTTAAATAGTGTTTAATAATTATAATTTAAGCTGAATGCAGTTTAGCTAGCGGTCCACAGCAGGTCTGGAATCATATTGCTCTAATGAAGGCCTCTCTAAACTGATCTGAATCAAGTCTTCAGTTGTGGACATGCCTAGGCAGCTTCTTGATGAATTTTTTGATCCAGTTTCGAGCTGAAAAATCTCTTTCACACTGGGCAGCAGAAATAAGTAGTTATAGTTATAAGTTTTTGTAAAGTTAATAAAAATGTGCAGTATGGTTAGTGCAAACATTTACATGATCAGATCTATTTAATCTGTGTTTATATCATAAGATGATTATGGCTGTATTAATGCTATTAATAAACATTATTTATTTTATAATAATATATATTGTACATATTATCTTTAACATAGATATACTTGGAGTAGCTGGATTGAAACACACATTTTCTCCACAGCACATGAAATAATGTGACTTTTAAAAATAATTTTATTTATCAAAATTAATTTTATTTGCATAATATATTGCACAGATTCCACCCAACTTCCCACATGGGAAAAGTATGACAATTTAAAGAAAGACAGAACTACAAACTTGTGCAAAGCTGACACTGTTTATCTGAGCACTTTATCTTTCTGGACTTTTAAAAGAAGAGTTAAATATGGGAATACCATTCTTTCTTTTAAACTTTAATGGCCCTCAGCAACATAATGATTTCTTATTCTTATTTAACAGACAATTAAAAACAAAAATGTTTATCATTTAACACCTTTTACATGACACTGTCTCTTTTCAATGTGTTCAAGTAAAAAAAAAAAATAAAGAAAGAAAGAAATCCACTATTTGACTCCTACTATCCATGTGCACCACTGACAGGTCAAATCTGCTCTCTCTCTCTCTCTCTCTCTCTCTCTCTCTCTCTTTCTCTCTTTCACGCGCGCGCATATAAAATAATGCAGATTACTTTAAAAAAGCCATTCGGTGCCTTGTGTTGCTTAGCAGCGTATACAAAACAATGTAAAGATCGCTTGACATGAAGTAAATAAACCAGTATAGATTTGCCATTGTTGATAGCGTTAGCGTTTGCTACCATCACAATAGATTACTTCGTGTGAAGAGCATGCTAAATCTTAAAGGGACTTTGCCAGCAAGCAGTGTTGTGATCACGTGGGCTTTGCATGCTGGCTCTGGACGCTGCTGGATAAAATAGCTGTAACGGAGATGAGAGCGGAACGGACTGCTTATATCTGAGATTTTTAACGCAGTCCGATAAAGTTTATTTGGACTGATATCGGACCGATTTTCGAAATCAATATCGGATCAGGACATCCCTAATATATATACATATATATATATATATATATATATATATATATATATATATTTTTTTTTATAAGTCTGTAACAAAATGTGAAAAAAATTAATCACTGTGATGACTTTGTGGAATACTGCATGTGCTCCATTACAAACCACACACATAATAACGCACATGTACACAACAATAAATGCATCCACTTAATCTTTGTTGAATTTAACTTTGGAATGATAATGCTTCAAAATAACAACCAATTAAAACTGAGAAATCTACATTTATTTCAGCCCAGCCACACCAAGGTATGAAATCTAACATGGCCACTGTGAAAATTGCAAAAAGTCACCTGGTGCCATACTGGGAGGGGAGGGTGTAGGCACAGCCAGAGGGATCCCCATACTGTTACTGCTGTTCTCCCGACCGCCGCTGCCCCCACTACTGCCACTGAGAACAGACAAACAACCAGATTACAAAGAGCAATTAGAGAAACAAACCTTTATTCTCAAACATTTACCAAGTACCATGCAATATTTAGGCCATAAATAAAGTTGTTTATGGCACTGTAAAAACCAATGGTAACATGAATCTGGAGAACAAGTGAAATAAAAAAAACAGTTTTACTTTTACTTGTAACCTTATTCACCTTCAATCACTGAGTATAATAAGCCTGCTGGGAGAGCGATGACAGCGATGAATCAAGTTTGAGCGGAGAGAAGAGAACTTTCAGATTACACTTATATTCAAGTAGTGCAGTTGTAACACAAGCTTTACTTTCGAGACAATCTCAATGTTGCATAATATGTCAGGGCAGTGTTTTAAAAATAAACTCTGTAAAGACATCCTTATAAATAAGTATGTGTTACTAAGGCCTGGAAGTACCCAGGATAGCAAAGTCCACTAAAGGAGGTCCAGTGTTCTCAAATATGGCTCCTAAACTCTGCAACAGCCTTCCAGATAATGTCGGAAGTTCAGACACTCTCTCAGTATCAGACATCACCAATATACTATATATAACTGCAGGTGTTAACCATGTTAATATAAATAACTTTAACTGTCTAAAGTTATTAGTAAACTTTAACTAGTATTTTTTACTTGTTTTATAACTTTTCTGATTTTGATTGTAATGAAATAATGTACACCTTTTGTAAATTTACTTTAAAACTAAGTATTCTGAAAATCGCTATACAAATAAACTTGAATTTTATTCAGTTGAATATTTTTATATAGCAAAAAAGAGTGGGAAGTTCTTATTTGTTTGTTTGTTTACATATTCTAAGCAACCACAAAATCAGCTGTTTGTCAGTTAATGAGAGTGTTCTAAAAATGGGATTTGCCCATCTCTCCATTCATTCCATTGGACAATAGGAAAAAAAAAGTGAAATACGTTGGGTGATTTTTCAGCTCAGAGTTGTTTTTTTCAGCTTCAGGTGCTCAGAATGCTCCTGAAAAAACAAGGGGCACATAAACAGTGTGCAAAATGCTCACTGCCAATAGTAAACAAGTTTTAAAAGGTTAAGACTAACAACGTCTAAACCAGGGGTGCTCAATCCTATTCCTGGAGATCGACCTTCCTGCAGTTTTCAGTTGCAGCCCATATCACACACACCTGCCTGTAATTATCAAGCTCCTCAGGTTTTAATTAATTGGTTCAGGTGTGTTTGATCAGGGTTGGAGCTGAAATCTGCAGGAAGGTCGATCGCCAGGAACAGGGTTGGTCACCCATGGTCTAAACTTATAGCGTTATAAGCTGATAACATCTAACCGAATGAAATGATGCCAAACATAATTTATAAAATCTCTCACCATCTTGCCACCTTTTTTATGTTGTTGCCTTATGCAACCACCTATAGTTTGCCTGACCGTATGTATTTATCAGTGGATACAGGGAAACATTTGTTTTCAGGACTCTCAGATGAACACTAAGTTCAGAAGAACAGCATTTGTTTTGCTAATTTGCGCTGGTAAATAGCATTTATCAGTAGATCGGATTTAAACCCCTTCTGTATTTTAATGAGATTGTGCTAAATTGGCGTTTAGCAAATCAGATACTAAAAATATTATATTCATTCATTAATGAACGTCTGACAGTGTTTCAAACCATTATTAGGCTAGTATTGTCTTGTAAACGTAAGCATGTTTGAGCTGTACCTGTGTGTTCTGGGTCTCTGGTTGAGTGAGGCTGTGCGTCCCGGGCTGTTCTGGCTGCCCAGACGGGCTGGACTGGTCATGTAGTCATTAGGCACCACAGGAGGCTTGACTGGCTCAAGAGTCTTATATGGAGTGTTTCGTCTGGGAAACAAACACGTATTTGTAGAAAAATTATTGTGTTAATACACGCCAGATCTATAATAATATAATGGACCCTTTTCACAAGACTGTTGTGACATGCTTAATGGTCATCAGTTTTTTATATTTTGATAAAAAAAAAGAAACATATGAACATTTATATGCCTTTACGTATGTACATCAGATTACAAAAACTATTTACCACTTGTGTGATGCATTTGTAATGCAGTGTGTATGGGCAGGAGAGTAAATTTGATGTTCTCTTTTCTGGCTGCACTATTTTTTCCTTCTTCTGAAAATCTTGATAACACCATTGTGGAGTTTTCTTTAATTATTTAAGCAAATTGGATTGTAAAAAATTATTTGTTTGTACTCTCCCATTCACTGCGCACATAGTTTACCCAGCTATGACGACTTCTGCTACACCGAGAAACCTGGAAATGTGAAAAGGGTCTATAATTGTCACAACAATACATTAGTATTGTTACATCAGTACATCTTTAGTAAGGGAGGAGGTATGCCAAGACAATAGCACCAGAAGTGACTTACCCCAGGGTCCCTCTCCCTGCCATGGGTGGACTTGGGGGCTTCTGTGTTGGTGGGTTGGTCCTGGATAATGTTCCTCCACCTCCCCGAGCCGGCTGGTTATTCCCTTGCTAAAAAATAGGGAAAACAAAGCTTATACGTACAATTACGTACTGCTTTTTTGTTTAACATGTAGTCTGTTTGTGCATGTAAAAAATAGTCATTGTATAATTTATCAAATGTATTGCGTTGCCTTCGAAAGTTGAATGCAACACTAAATCTGATTGCTTTCAGAGTGCTAATTAGCATATGAATGAATGTCAAAGTGACAAAGGATCACCTACTCTCTGCCTTCTGACATGTTGTTAGAAAAGAAACCAAAATAAGGCATTTACACTATGCTGCACCAAATGGTATGGATCGCGAAGGGAAACACTGTCATCATGGATGTCCTTTTCATTCCATGGCTCAGGCTTCAATTGATACTAAACAGCAACAACATTATTAATTACCTGCGTTTAAAACTGCTTTAAAAACTTGGGAGATGAAACTGATTAAGATGAGAAATCTTACATTTCTGATGCTTGAATTGATTGGCTGTTTAAAATGCACCGAATAAACTGAATAATAGGAGAACTCTTGGCTTTTGGGGGGAGGAATGCTGGTGCACTTGTTGTTGAATAATTATTCAACATTTTCTTGAATCAAAACATATGTGATGCTAAATATAAATAACGAGGAAAAAAAGGTTAATCCTTTATGTGTGTTTATTCTGTAATACTGTCACTGTATTCACATTTAAGTAATATTTCTCTGTTATGGTGAAATTTTCCTTCTTGCCATGTACTTTCGTTGCAAATTTGTACATCTGCACAAGTAGGACTTGCAAGGAACTTTGTAAACAGGGGAACAGTACAATGTAAAATATAGGGAGAGAGAATATTGTTTCTTCAACATTAAGCCATGTTATTACACGGCTCTCTAAAAATACTTGATTCTTATTGGCCAATTCCAAGATTAATCTCAGAGAACAACACCAAAAAGTAATAACACAACCTCCTTTGAATCATCTTGACCATTATTGAGTATATTCATATATATATTTATATGTTTATTAGTCTTGACACGGTTCGGTTCCTGTTTGGCGCCATCTTGTGACGTAGGTTAGTGTGGTCTGCATTTGGTATCTGCAAGCTCTATGTAGAAAATAGCTGTGTAATAATAATGTATTCTTGTCGGGCTGCTAATAAGCACATGAATGCATCTGCGCTTCAAATCCCACGCTAGATACACTGCATTGTATTTAATTAATATTATTATTTACAAAAACACAAGTTAGATTTCTGGTTTATCATTCAAATTATTTTATATGCAGGCTGTAAAATGTCATTACAAGCATAAGTAAAATGTACTTCTGTGGTTCAACAGCATGTAGACCTGTCCAGTTTCATCTGGAAACCACCTCCTGCATTTCAAATGAGTTTCAGAGGACATTTATACCTGCCCATATCATGATCTATCCGATCAGAAAACACACAAGTGACAAGGTGTAAACAGCCCCTTAGTATTTAGGCCGTCATTTTATGACCAAGCCTCAAGATATAAAAAGGCCTTTATGGTGTTACATGGAATTGTGATGGTATTTACCTAACATATGAAACAATGCTGTGTTCAGGGCTAAATGTGCTCACTGAATGTGCAGATAACTTTTAAAGAGCTTTAAAATGTGTAAAGGAGTCACAAAACTGCACAAAGCAATTAATCTAATACATACACAAACAACACTCTGTTGCAATATTTTTAAGTGTTTAAGGCAGGGGTGCCCAAACTTTTTCTTATGAAGGGCCAAAAACCAAACTTGATTGAGGTGACTGGGACGAAGATAAATATAGCTGCCATGGGTAATTTCCTCATTCATTTAATAATAAAAAAAGAACATATTGCTTTATAATAATAAACACAGCCTTTTTACAGTTTATAATGAATGTATTACAGTAAAAGCAAAAGCAATCTCATGTATGAAAGAATAAAGTTACACTTGTTTTTGCCTTGAGTTGCTCACTGATGTCTTCTGCATAGTCCTCTGTCAAGTTACATTATTTACATAAAAAAAAATTTGATTCATTTATAACACTTAATTGAAACATTTATTAGATTTTTTGTAGCTCAGCATTAAAACAAACAAAAAAAAATGACAATTAAAATTATAAATGATGATCTCTTTTAAAAACATTTGCCCCAACTCTCTCTATCCTTCTCACTCTCTACTCAGGTAGGATGGTGGGCAAAATCAAAGGTTACAATGGGCCAACTTTGGCCCGCGGGCCCTACTTTGGGCATGTCTGGTTTAAGGCATCCTTGAAGAATTTGTTTTTACATTTACAATGTTTCTGGCTTTTGACCTTGTATCTTTTAACTGTAAGCCACTTCAAGAATTAAGTTTTAAAGGAACACTGTGCTTTTTTGGGGGAAATGTGGGTTCTATATTTTTCGAACTCCAGGTCTGGTGGGAGCACTTTTAGCCTAGCTTTGCATAACTCACTGTATCAGATTAGACCATTAGCATCTCGCTCAAAATTTGATTATATTTATATTTAAAGCCTGAATGTAGTTAAAAAGTGTTGTAAGATTGACAGAAAATGAAAAGTCGCTATTTGTCAAACTGTCTAGGAACTATACTCTCATTCTGAGATAATAATAAAGGAAAAGGAAACACCTTGTTGCTGCAATACCATAGCTGCAGCAGGCGTAATGATATTACAATGTTGGATGCTGTAACAGATGGGTTGTTTTCCATTTTTGCTCCCGTTACACTCAACGGACAACTAAATAACCAGAGAAGGGTCTCAGGACCTTGAGGTTAACTTTCTCCAAATTTTGGGAGGTAGAATATTGACTCTAGATGATCATGCTGACACTACAAACCTCAAATGTGTGCCTTGTAATCAGAAATGTGTACCTAGCTCAGAGAGAAGGTGGGCCTGATCAACTCACATTTCTCTTTTACCTAATAGGCTGACCTTTGGGCCGCACCCAATATTTGACTATAAAGGTGAGGGTTTCTTGCTGAAAACATTGAATGCTTAGCCGTGGGATAAGTGCACATCGCCCGGCATTCTCGGACACAAGTGTTGGTTTTCCAATGTGACTGCAACAAGCTTCCCAGTCTTCGAAGAGGAAAATGATGGCACGTCTCTGAGGTTGTATATACTTATATCAAATAGCTTGGGGTTTCATTACCTGTAATCCTACTCATTTTTATTTCACATTATAAGCCTTTTATGCAATTTTGTTGTATTTCGATTAATGATGTTCATGAGTATGATTTATGATTATTGACTATTATTGTGATAATTGATATCAGCTGTGTTGTACAGTTGTACTGCTTGATTGGTATGGTGTATGGCCGTTATTGGTGCCTTTTCTTGTCAATTATTACCACACTCGTCTCACTTGCATAAACAAACCATACTAAAACCTTTTTGGTATGCTGAAACATTTTACATACTAAAGTTTGGGGCATACTAAACAGATAGGCACTATTTTCAGGTGGTGCATAATATCACTGCACTTGCTACAGCCATGGTACGCGACAGACTTTGCAAAAACACCCCCGGACTTAGCATGCGCACTCAATGAAGAAGTATAAATTGGCCTTAACACTGCAACAAAGTCTGAGAAAAACCCAAGATGTCCTCGTCGTCGCAGTCTGTAGCATGGTGAGGTACTGAATTAGGTCCAATAGCAATACATATTGGATATTGAAAAGCCCATGCTACTCTGATAGTTAGGTTTAGGGTTGTGGTATGTGTAGACATTAACAACACACAACATAATGGGTAATTTAATAATTGATATTACTAATTCTCCTTTCAATTTAACAACCGCTCATATATGCACGTGAACTACATATTGGACCAGATGCAGTATGTCATCGTGCTACAGGCTGAAGCGAGAATACACTTGGAAAAATTTGGTAGGCTTAAGCACTCTGTCACTATTAATATTATAGAGTTGGATCTTGCAATATTATGACCTTGCAATATTATGACCATAATATTATGAATATTATGACATTTTTTTAGATGTCATTGGTCCAGGTTGTTTATTATTTACTGTGCTCAATTTTAATTGATTACAGTGTTAACACTTCTTCATATAAACCTCACTAACAGTTCAAATTAATAGAAGCAAGCCAAATGCGAACAAGCTACAAGAGGTCTTTCATTGTAATGATAATATCTAAATATTCTAAATGCAAATCAGCTTGAATCCTTTAATATTGAGATGCTTTATGGGATGTGTTCTTTTAAGCAGGCCAAACTTTACTAAACCATTACAATCTGCATCTTAAAATGGTGCAAGTATCTTACAAATAAATATTTTAATCTCATATTGAATAACACACTTTAAAATGTGCAGAATGTGATGGTTGGAAGGGGGAAAATGCAATACAGGAGCAAGAATGCATTGTGGGTTTTTGAACTTACCTTTGCTTTGAGCCACTAAGTGAAAGCATTAAGGAAGAGAGAAAACAAATCATGTTATTTAATCCCTTTATCTTAATGAAAAACTTGGAGGAGAAGCAAAACGAAAGACCTTTGAATGAAGAACAAGCAAGCAGTGATCTAATTTGACTGATAAGAATAGAGAGCGACAGAGCAGAAAAGTCAAAGTTGCTTACACAGAACAACTGAATGATAATTACATAAATGTCAGTCATAATTACCATCTAATCACATTCATTTACACCAGAAAGAAAATTGATGGATCAAATCAAATGTCCTTTCTAGCTTACAGTGCATTTAAAATGTATAATCATCCCTTATGGTCTTTATTATAAAATAATGAGACGTAATGGAAAAGTATTTCGTCAGTAAACAACTGACTTGTAGATTTAATTGAATACTTATTTAAGATAATTTACTTGTTTATACCAATAGAAAACATATAAATAATCTTCATTAAAGTACTTGCAGGATTGTTGGCACTTCAACTTACTAAGCCAAACACTAGTGGCTATCCAACACAATCCCACAGCAATTCGTAACTTTTTGATTTAGTGGCTAATTTGTATGAATTCGTACAATCTAATTCGTACAAATTTGTACAATTTGCTCATTACCCAATGAAGGGTGGGGTTAGGTGCCATGCCTCATTTTTAAAATTGTACATTTCCGTATGACTGAATTCAGCCACTAAACTGACAAATCGTAAAGTACTTACGTTTCCTCATGAGATCAGGCTGGACTATCCCATAACATTAAAACTATTGTGCCTATACTTGTCAATCACTTTGGCAACAATCAATTAAACACACACGCACGCACACAC
>CAIGQZ010032741.1:296195-307005 GCA_903798205.1 Danio tinwini | reverse complement strand
CACAATTTACTATAATCTTCTATGTGAAGCTGCTTTGACACAATCTACGTTGTAAAAGCACTATAGAAATAAAGGTGAATTGAATTGCACTTATTCTGACATGTACATAAAATGTATTTATAATTGATAATATTTAATAATTAATAGTGAGCCCAATAGTAGCCCAAATGTAAAGATTTAAAATTACAATTAAATTGTATTTTGGTGTTACACTGTAATCCTTAAATCGAGTGATTTAATATGATCAAATGACAATTTTTTCCAAAGTCAAGCCCACAATTTTTTATACTGGCAAATTCTGACTTAGTTACTTAAAAAAAATCTTTCCACAATGATGCCTCTTGTACATCGTCTTATTATCTATTATCTATGTAATTTTGGGCTTGTCTGTATACACGTGTACAGGAGTAGTACTGTACATTAGGGATGCTCAAAATAACCAATTCACCGTTAACAGAAAGGGTGCGTTTTTAAACGATTAATGGTATCAGTTAAACTTCTTTTTATTGGCTGCATAAATGTGCAACACATATTTGTTAACTCACGGGGCGGTAACACGTGCAACCACACGTGCCTACAGATGTATTTTGCCAACGCAGCAAAATAAAAGAAAAATATTGCTGGTCACAGTTTGACACAGATGAGTTGATGACACCCAGCACTGATGTGGATTGCCTCTGTCCTGAATCCGCGTCATAAACACCTCCGTTTATTTGCACAATATGCGAAAGAAGCCACAAAACTACACTTTCTGAAATGTGCATTGTTTTGGAAACAAGCCGGCCACAAGTCGGAGCTTCTGGGTTCAGAGCGTGCTCCTACACCACTCATAAACACAATAAATAGGTTATAGTTGTGATGATTTAGTGTACAACCAACAAACCAATTTACAAATTACAGTTATTATTAGTTCTTAAGCTACATAATCTACGAATCAAACAATTCCAAAGATTTTCTTGATTTTGCATAAAGATAACTCCGCACCAAACTGAGGCTTTCAGTTTATAGCTAATAAAACATGTAAGCAAAGTAATGCAATATCATATGTAAACTACTAAATTATTATGCTATAGTAGCCTATACTTTACAAAAACTCAAAATATGAGCCTTGTTATTGTCTTTCATCACACGCTCTCATGTGAAACGCGAGTGAGAGAGGAAATGAAAGCACAAAAGCTCTAAGGTAAAATCAGAAGCTCAAGACATAATCTTTAAAATAATGACTTCTATTAAAAATGTTGACAGAGATTTGTGATATAAGATTAACAGCAGAGCATTAATTAAATGCATATTTTCCGTGAAGCGATTTTCAATTCATTTTGACAGAAGAAAAAACATATGATGGAAAAGAAAACAGCCTATGCCGGTCCTTAAAAAAGATTCAGTCAGTGTTTTAGTTTTGTAAACTAAATTTGTAATTTAAGTGCAAAATATCTAGGGCAGTACTAATAATTTTACTCTTTTTATGTAGTTTTTTCCTTTTTCTTTGCTGTTGGAAACACTGCAGGTGCCTGTTGTTATGTTCTGTTGTTAATATGTACGCATGTTAAAATAAATCAGTATTTCAAAATGCAATATTTAATGTGTTAGACACAAAATAGACATGCCAACTTTTTTTAAAAGAATAATTTAATATTAATCTGACCAGTTAACGGTTAATATTCGGTTAATCATCTGCGGTTGTCGGTTGGCAAAATTTACCGAAATGAGCATCCTACACACAGACACACAGACACACACACACACTCTAATGTAGAAACAAAATTAAAGCTATATCAAAGTCGCACAACACATAAAGCTATATTAAAGTCACATAACATAGAAACACTTCAAGTCATGCTGTTGATCAAATGACCTGGTTACCATTTAAAACTTGTAAATAAAGAAATATCTTGACTGATTAACATTAGCTTTTGCTGAGGTATCAAATCTAATGATGACAATAGGAGCACTGTAAGCTTTAGAAGTCCCACTATTAGCATAATAACAACAACATAGTTACTGATAACAAAGGAGAGATGTTTGATCCCCTGGGAGCATCAGACAGGGTTTGACTGACAGAAAGAGCAACATTTGATGATTTAAGAGTCCTAATTACTGATCCGGCACAAGGGCAGCCTGCAGGCCCTTCACTCAGCCCAGGGCAAAAGCCCAGCAAACCCCAGAGAAATCAGCATGAATCTAATGAAGCATTTAAACCAGGTTTTGGGGCGAGCTGCTGGCTTGATCACACACACAGAGGCTGCAAAGGTTGTGAAACAATGTTGACACTGCTATAGCAACACGCTTTCCACACCAATCATGGTATCATCCTATAAAAAGGCATAACAGATGAATAAAGGTCAAAGTAAAAATGCTAAGACATGTTTCTTAATTACATCTGGGGTCAGATAGTGACTATCTAACGTGATAACATCGGTCAGAGAGCCCGGAGAGCAAACTGATGTCATTATAACAGCTCTGAGCTGCCACTGATGGACATGAATAATTTAATAATATGAATAGTGAGGGAAACCCGAGAGGGGTCCACAGCACACACACAAATCACACATGCACAACCACGCACAAGTAAACAATTGAACACACATGTGCACACAGAGACGCAATCACACACACACACACACACACACACACACACACACACACACACACAGTAGTGCATGACGGATCAAATTTGTATTCGTTTGTTAATTCTCTCTTTTGAATACTGTTATCTCCAGCAGTCAGATGTGGTTTGTGCATCATTTTGTAGGCTTTGCATCAAAGAAAAGACATTTGAATTCAGATCTAGTCTTGGTTGAAAAAATTTAATTCTTTGGTGAACAGTAACATAATAAAAACTAAGGCTGCATTTACACTGCAGATCTTGATGGTCAATTGCGATTTTGCGACTGTATCTGATTTTTATGACGACCCGCTTACATCATCTTTTAAATGTGACTCGTATCTGATTAACTGCATTTACACTGTATACAGCAAAGACGCAATGACCGGAGGGAGAAAAAAAAAAAAAAAAAAAAAGAGCGGGCGCTGACTGACAGCTGATAATGAAAAAGCGCTCCTTTCTCCATTCCTTTATTTAATCTGTTTACAGGGTTTCATTTTATTTTTTTTTGACAAGTTGTTTTACTATAGTTTATGAAAAAAAAAATTATCAGGCCTTTTTAATTCAGTAGGTATCTAAATGTCATTTCCATGGTGTCATTTATGCAACATTTTTAGTTTATAATGTTTTTCCTGGTGGACGTTGCGCTCTCTCTCTCTCTCTCTCTCTCTCTCTCTCTCTCTCTCTCTCTCTCTTGATTAGATGCTTAAATACTTGTTACATGACAATATAAAAGCTTTTTTTAGTCCTCGTGTATGAGATTTAAGGTTTGGGACTCTACTGAAGTCTATTCTAAAATGAAAGTGTCAGAGTTGACGTCATTTGCTGCAGTTTTTAATGATGCACTACTCGCATTTACAGGTGAAAATCTGTTCTACCTGCTTACACTGCAGACACAAGGACATCGGAAAAATTTCCACATATGGACAAGGCCTGAATCTAATTTGAGTGAATTGGAATCCATGTGATTTTTTGCAGCTTACATGTACATGGGCCATATCTGATCTGTGCCACATGGGAGATAAAAAAAAAAATATCGGAATTGTGTCACTTGAACCATGCAGTGTAAATGCAGCCTAAAGGCTCTCTTTATAGTATTCTATTGTATATTAACAAGTCCTTATATACAGTTGAAGTCAGAATTATAAGCCCTCCTGCATTGTTAGTCCCCCGGTATACATTTTTTCCCTCAATTAAATTTCTTTTCAAAACAATTCTAAACTTAATAGTTCTAATAATTTATTTCTAATAACTGATTTATTTTACCTTTGCCATGAGAACAGTGCATAATATTTTACTAGAAATTTTCAGGATACTAGTATTCAGCTGTATTCAAGTGCAATTTAAAGCAAGGTTTCTGCAAGTTTCTGCAACTTTTTCTGCAACTTTTTTTCTTGACTTTTTAAGACATTAATAATAATAAAAATAATAAATATAAATAATAATAATAATAATAATGATAATAATATTTTTAAGGCACCTTTCTGGCAACTCAAGGAAACCATACAATAAAACAAGAGCAATAAAACTACAAGAGAAATAATTTAAAAGTATACACAACAATAGTGCAGATACAATTAAGTATTAAAAGCCATCTTAAAAATCAGTGAGTTTTGAGTCTTGTTTTGAATAATGTAAGAGAGTCAATGTTTCTGATGGCAGGTGGTAGTGAGTTCCAAAGCCGGGGAGCAGAGCGGCTAAATGCCCTGCTGCCCATGGACGATAGACGAGCAGAGGGAACAGACAAGTGGAGGGAGGAAGAAGATCTCAGGGCGCGAAAGGGGGCAACAATGTGGATAAAGGCAGACAAATATGGAGAGGTGAGATTGTGGATGGCTTTGAATGTTAACTGCAAAACTTTAAAATCTATTTGAAAATGAACTTGTAACCAGTGAGGCTGCTGCAGGACAGGGGTGATGTGATGAGAAGAAGGGGTTCTGGTGATGATACGGGCAGCTGAGTTCTGGACCAACTGAAGCTTACGAAGGGATTTATGAGCGAGACCAAAGAGAAGGGAGTTGCAGTAATCTAAACGAGATGTGACATGGCTATGGACAAGAACAGCAGTGGCATGAGAGGTAAGAGAAGGGCGGAGTCTGTTAATGTTGCGTAGGTGGATATAAGCAGACCGGGTGATGTTTTATGTGAGAATCAAAAGATAGGGTGCTATCAAGGATGACACCCAGACTCTTGACCTGTTTAGAGGGATAAATGGAGCAGTCATCAATAGAAAGAGGAAAGCTGTAGTTTTGGAGAGTGTTGATTTGGTACCAACAAGCAAAACCTCAGTTTTTGCACTATTTTATTTGAGAAAGTTTAGAGAGAGCCAAGATTTGATTTCTGCTAAGCAGACTGTAAGAGATGAAGGTGGAAAATAAGATGGTTTGCCAGAGAAATAGAGCTGGGTGTCATCCGCATAGCAGTGGAACTGTATGTTATATTTACAGAGAATATTACCAAGGGGAAGGAGATAGATGATAAAAAGCAGGGGCCCCAGGACTGAGCCCTGGGGTACACCCGAAGAATCTGTAAAATGCTTAGACGTGAATGATTTGAGTTGAATGAACGGAGTGTGGCCAGAGAGATAAGATTTGAACCAGTCAAGTGGGAATGCCAAGAGAAGATAGTGTATTCATGTGTCAAGATCATTATGAATGAAATTTTAGACTTACACAATGCTAAGAATTTGCTTCGAATATCCCAGTTAGAAAAGATTTTTACTTGCCATCTCAAAAAATTTTATATATTTAATAATACAATAATAATCATTTAGTAATTTTCAAATATATCCATTCACAAACGCTGTAACACCAAGAATAGAACAAAACAGCTGGCCATTACTTCAGTCTACAATTATAATAATTTAATAATAAAAAATATAGGTCAGGTCAGTATCCTCAGCAGTAAATAAATGGAGAAATTAAGCAAATATTACTGTAAGGAAAGTAATTAAATGCTATTAAATAAAAAGTTAAAAGTTTTATTGAGATGGATTGTTGGCAATTGCATGGGTGTCAATGGCCAGATTGAGTAGCTATACATGAACAAAAGAAATTTAAGACCTGTTAAAAAAAGATTTAAGACCTACAACACAACATTTTACTAGATTTAAGACTTTAAGGCCTAAAATTTAGTTTTTGAGATTTAAGACATTTTAAGACCCCGCGGATACCCTGTTAAAGGCTTAACTAAGTTAATTAGGATAATTAGGCAAGTTAGGGTAATTAGTCAAATCATTGTATAACAAGGTTTGTTCAGCAGACAATCGAAAAAAAACATTGCTTAACGGGGCTAATAACATTGACGTTTTTATTCTAGCCGAAATAAAACAAAAGACTTTCTTTAGAAGACAAAATATTATCGGAAATACTGTAAAAGATTGCTTGTTCTGTTCAACATCATTTGGAAATTTTTAAAAAATAAAACATTTAAATCACAGAAGAGCTAATTATTTTGACTTCAACTGCACATACTTGACATAACATTAATTTACTTGTTTTGTAAGCTCAAAAAAAATGCAAAATATTGAATCTAACAAAGAAAGCCTAACAAGTTATATTTCTGGATGAAACACGTTATTTATAGTTGACTTAAAAACCCTAAAGCTAAGTAGCAAACATCAAAATGTTGACATCAAAGTGACAAACTTACTTTAACACCGTGACCCACATCATCCAGCAGGGTGTAATCTATGGGCTTCCTGATGTAGCGCACGGGTCGCTCCATGTTGCCCGGAGCGATGATCTTGTGAGTCCGAGACGTGTTTTTGTTGGTGGTGAGAATCCCGATCTCTCGTCTGGCAACTTTCTCTTTATGAATGTCCACAGTCTAAAAGATAAAAAGGAGTCAAATTTGTACATTTTTATGAGTAATCATAGCCTACCACACCCATAAAATGAATCAATTGTATTTTAAATACTCATACTTTGTCACTATCCTTCAAACCATTATGTTCTTTCTCAGTTGTCAACAAAAGATTAATATTTATTATTATCACAGATTAATTTATATATTTTAATAAGTACAGGTCAGAGTAAGTGTTGTTTCATTTTTACATAAATATATCTTGTACAATGAATTACGGCTAAAATGTAAACGTATGGGTAAAACAATCATCATATCATTATATATTGTTATATCATTATAAAGATAATCATGTTTAAACACTATAAATGAGGAGGACTTCTCTCCTCCTGAATCCCCCGAGTCTGAATGCTGACAGTCAGAGTGGATAGCAGTACAGCGGGTCTCTTTCCCTATCTATCTAGAGGATTTTAAACATGTAAACACAGCAGCACCGATGTGTCTGAATAGTAACGAATTCAAGTGATAAAAGACAAAGTCTGCCATTCTCCAATTCTTGTTCAGCTCTCCTGACAAAAAAAACTTGCTGCACACAAACAGGTCGTCTGTATCGGCCCTGACAGTATCGCAGGGAAAGCCATGTAACAAACCCTGTGGATCATGAAAACAAACATATACGACCCTTGTCAACCACCTAAATTCTGCTAAAGTCTCGCAGCTTGGCAGGTCTGTCCATATGGGTCATCGGAAAGCATGTGCTGTCATAAATAATTAAGGAGCAGGGTCTTCTCATAGGAATCAGCTATGAATAATAATGAGAAACCGACATGTCATCACTGGACAGGCAGATCGGCGTTACGTTAACGATTTTGATCCCACCCCGATGATGATTTAAAAGCCGGAAGATGAAATTAGCTGACAAAAGCTCAAAATTATCCAGTTTCCCCCACATTTAAAGCTAACAGGTGCTAACAACGTCCTAATTGATGCTCAACACACACAAATCTGTTCAAATCTTTTTACAAAAAAAGCACTCGAGGGTTTCTTAAACTTTTAATGCCATGTCAGCTTCATGAGAAAAACAATTCAGAATAATCGACAATATAATAAACACAACAAAAAAAATGTATATTACATTATTATATGATAACAATTCAAACACTTTCTGGCAAAACTTTACTAAAAATAATTCTTTAATTGAGTTATATTAGTAAATATTAAAAGCAGAAACAGCTCAATAAAACAGGTTTAACAGAGAGAAATCTTGCTAAACATGCACCGAGTAGGGACTTTCTTTTTAACAATTCAAATTTGATGACAAAATTATATTAACAATAATAAAATATTTTCTGTAGGACTGTGTGCAAAAATCTGAAATATTTATATCATTATTAAATAATAATAAAAATAGCAATAATCATATTATTAATATTACTAGTTTATTATACTGTATTCTTGATCAAATAAATGCAGTGTTGGTGAGGTTTCTATAAAAATTATTTTAAACAACAGATATATGTACTAGAAAGCAAATAAAAAAACATGTTATAAATACAAATAAAATAATCTTATTAAAAAATAAAATATTCAAAATGTGTCTATAAATGTGAATTTGACATAAATTTGAATTACATACATCCTTAAGAAAACAAGAAAATAGGATTTTTACACTTTATTTGTAGTTTTTTTTTTATTCCAGAGCTAAATTAGATAATTATATTGTGATTATATTGAGATACAGTTGCAATCAGAATTATTCAACCCCCTGATTTATTAGCCCCCCTGTTTATTTTTTTCCCCAATTTCTGTTTATCAGGGAATACGATTTTTTCAACACATTTCTAAACATAATAGTTTTAATAACTTATCTCTAATAACTGATTTATTTTATCTTTGTCATGATGACAGTAAATAATATTTGACTAGATATTTTTCAAGACACTTCGATACAGCTTAAAGTGACATATAAAGGCTTAATTAGGTTAATTGGGTTAACTAGGCAGGTTAGGGTAATTAGGCAAGTTATTGTATAATGATGGTTTGTTCTGTAGACTATGGAAAAAATAAATAGCTTAAAGGGGTTAATAATTTTGACCTTAAAATGGGTTTTAAAAATTAAAAACTGCTTTTATTCTAGCCAAAATAAAACAAATAAGACTTTCTCCAGAAGAAAAAAATATTATCAGACATACTGTGAAGATTTCCTTGTTCTGTTTAACATCATTTGGGAAATATTTAAAAAAAGAAAAAAAATTCAAAGGGGGTTCAATAATTCTGATTGCAACTGTATATATCTTAAGCCCTGCTCACATTGTGTGATTTCACCCACAATATGGTCATCTGAGACAAATTTGGGAAATCCTAAAAAATTCCTGTAATCCTAGTCTAAAATTTGTGGTCTTTGATCGTTCGTTGGACATGTTCACTGACAATTGTTTAATCGCCATTTTGATCAGATTCCATTTTAATCTTCATGTGAAAACATGATGGGTGGAGGATGTAGAACTTCAGGTGAGTTTTCTTGTGTATCTGTGTTTTGCACGTCTTGATTGTCGTACAGTCTGACATTATGACAACTGAGATCATGTTTGTGCAGTCTTACATGCTACAATGGTTTAGTATAATTAAAAAAATGTTTAAAAATAAATAAAAACCGCACAATACGAGTTGAGTTTTAGATTGAGAATCTATAGAACAACCAATTAATTGTCATTACATAGGCACATGAATATACATAAAGGCCGGGACACACTAAGCTGAGGTTTGCCAGTTTGGCTTCGTCTGTCCACCAGTCAGGCCAGTTGGTCTGGTGTGTTCCACACGTCACCTCTCGTTGCGTTACATTCTGTCCTTACTACACACGATGCAGCACTATGATGCAATAAAAGTTAGTATGGTCCATGTCAAAAAAAAGTTTTCAAAATTTCTATTTTAGAAACCATTTCTATTTCTGTGACGTCTTGGCAGAACAACAGCATATGATGTGCTACATTGATAGGTAATGCTCCCAATGTGAGTTTAAATATCATATTACATTACATTTATTGCCATACTACTAAAAGCAGCCGCAGATAGTTCACTTCAGATCTTGAAAATTAAATAACTAGGAGACAGTTTAAAACTTCAGAACTGTGACTTAAATCACTTAGTAGCCTGCTAATAATGTTAGAGAAGTTTAATATGTAATTATTAGATTATAATCCTTTACCATTTTGTTGGTAGTGCAGTGGCTGATATCTAGATGTTCCTGTCATGTAGCATTTGGTGGAGACAGTCAAATTGCTTGTTGCTGGAATCTTGTCATGTTGCGTGTTGTTAGGACACGGGGTTGGTTCGATTTATAATGTAAAAATCACCATCAGCCGTCAGGTGAACAGAGCACTCTGATTGGTTATGCAGCAACAAATCAGAGTGTGAGTATGACATCTCAAACAATTCAAGCCAAGAAGAAACACAAAGAGGCAGACTGCAATTTCACTACATGATACGGATTATTAGATTATCAGACATTTTTTTGAATCCCTCCGTGGTTAGTAACAATTTTGCTTTGTATGCATGTCAAAAGGTCCAGTCTCCAGCTGCCACCCACGGGTGCAGAAAGACACATCCTCCCACGAAGGACAGAATGCAGTATTCAGTTGGCTGACGTCTGTTTGGTGTGTTCACGGGCAGCTTTTCAGTTCAGACATATCCAGATGTGAGCATACCTGCCAAGTTTTGTCTGTGAAATTACAGGAGACCGGGAGAGGGGGGCGTTGAGACTGTACAAAAGTTCAGAACTTGGTAGGGGGAAGCCTGTGTGGGAGTATTTCAGGAGAAATACCAAAACGGGAGGATGGTCGGGGAGAGGTGTGTGAAATAGGGCAGACTTCCAGAAAAAACAGCAGTGTTGGCAGGTATGAATGTGAGCAAACGTGAGGTGACAACACAGTTGGGTTTTGTCTGCACTAGTTGTTTGCCAACGGCTTGTTGTGTCCTGGCCTTTACTGTACTGTTTTAGAAATAAAGTAACTGAACAGTAACTGAGTCTAAAAAGAAAAACCCTTCGCAAAACTTTCTTGCATGGATGTCTAGACACCAATCATTGCCTAAAAGCACAAGTGGTCATTTTTACATAATCTGCCAAAAGTAAAGTGGTGGCAAACTAGTTTGTAGGAGCCTTTTAACTTCAGTAGAAGGCAAATCATTAGATCTAGCTTCCATTAAGGATGTGAAAATCTACTCTAGTACATGATAGAGGAGCAGGATCTATTATAACCCCTCAATAGACATACTCCATTCCTCCACTTTGGATGAGAAAAAAAAGAAGCTCTGATGCTTTGTTCAAATGGTGATGCATCTACAGAGAAGACTAAGTGAAGATAATGTGCGTCAGATCTTCAGTAAACAGAGGAGACGAAA
>CAIGQZ010032741.1:249720-295795 GCA_903798205.1 Danio tinwini | reverse complement strand
CTGATTCTGATTCTGATTCTAAGTCTTTACAAATCATGGCTTATAATAAAAGTAAGCTTTTATTGGTTATGACTGCGTTCGGGCTCTTGTTATTATGGCATGTCAGCCATTAGGATTATTTAATTTCCAACACATTTATGGTAGTTAATCACTATCTGCATAATCCATTGTCTAGTCCATGTAAAACTAATTATTAATGCATATTACATAAATAAGTGATGGCAGTCAGGAACAGGAGAGCGTGTGGGGTTAACTCCACATTTAATAAGCAGAGCAGTGTAAATTTAACAAGCATTCATGACTCAAAGGGCAAAGCAGCATTCAGGCAGACATTAACTTGACAAGAGACAATGTGTGAACCAACGCTGATCGATGACTGATGTCAGAACAATAATCAAGAAAAAGCAAGAAAAAGTTTGAGGTTGGACAACATACATTCGTGACAGTTTCACTATCACGCGTCCTGACATTATACTTCATAGCAAACAAACAATCTCTAGCAATAATTTTACAGATTTGTCGTTCCTATTGGTTCTTGGTTTGATGCTTGTCACAGCTGAAGTAACACTCTAGGAAATCTGTCTGAAATCTTCTGACACTGCCAGAACTTCATTGGAAGGAAATTCCGATCGCAACACCCATTAAGCAGCTGTCAATCAAACCAATGTCAAACCAATGACCATAGTCATCGATTTTAGCTTCGGATCTCAAGAATCTACCACAATAAGAGGTAGAAAGAAAATTACTCAGAATTTACACATTTGTTTACGAATGAATCATGAATGACTGCCAGTGATTTTATAGTCATTATTTTACATAGTTATTGCATTTGTTTTTAGATTTTTACCAACAAATAAATACTTAATATATAATTTTTTAACTGACAATTAAAATATGCTTAGTAAAAATAAATTGTGTCGAGTGCTGTATCATACACTCAACCACATGCCAATCCAGTACACAAGTATATAAAAAAACATATGTATATGATTTTGCCTCTACATTTTTTTCCTATGTGACTTCAATGTTGTTGTTGACTTCAAAGTGTTCAGGACTAACCTGAGAGATATGGTTGATGGAGGACTCCATCCTGCGCAGCTGTGAAGCCTGAATATCCAACAGCTGCAGCACATTGTTGGCTAAGGCATTGATCTGATAGGCCACGCTCGCCAGAGACTGGGTGGTGTAGGCTTTGGTCTCCTCGAGGGCTTTCCTCTTGTCTTGTGCCTAAGCAAAAATGTAAGGAAAAAAATGTTAAGAGTTAGTTCACACATAAAATAAATATCCTGTCATTAACTTACCCTTACCCTCACTTCAAGCCTTTGTGACTTTTTTTTGCAAAACATAAAAGTATATTTCGAGGAAATGTGAAAGCCACAGTTTTGTTGACCATTCAATTCTATAGTATAGATAAAAATATTAAATGTTTCACACAAACAGATTGTATAGGAATTTAGGAAATGTAGTTTCAACCCAATCATGCAGTGTAACTAACTATTTTCTAAAGCCTCTCACAGTTCTGTTTTCAGAAAACACAATAACTTTATAAGAACAAACTCATTTAATTGTTTAAATATATAAATTGTAGAGCAAATTGACCAATTCCAATACAGTTTTCCTGAAAATTATTATATATAAAATAATATAATTTTAGTTGTTTAAACCAGAAAAACAAATAGAAGAACATGAATGCATAAACAAGATGTTTATTTCCTTTAGCATAGGCTGAACTATCTGCAGTAATTTCAAATTAGAGTCAACCACTGCACTTTAATCACACTCCAAGATGCTATACATTAGCTTAGGCGTTATTGATTTAAATAAGTTAATTTATTAAAAAAAATAAACAAAATAATTTTTTTCAGCTAAAAGAGAAAAACAGCTAAAAAATATTCGTAGAAAAAATATATGTGCTTTGCTACAACGGCCAGCATTATTCGGCACGTTGGTTTATTCTCCCTCCGACTGTAGTCACTGTGCACTGTGAAGCAGAATTCATACCAGGCACAAGGAGGCTTGTTGCTGCACCGACCAAAGCATAAGAGCAGTGGAGCCCACTGTCACTTAGCTTTCACATGCACCAAAGTCAAAGTTCAAAATAGCTCAATGTCTCATGTACATGTATATTTATGCATGAACCGCTCATGCTCACCAGAAAAGCATTGTCTGCCTAAATAATATGCCTATGCCAATAGGATACTTCTATGTGGTATACTTAGTACACAACATAGAAATGAAGTTGCTTCTGATGCTTGCAATAGTGCTGTCATAGCAACACTTGCAAAATCATGCCTCTTGACTCGTTCACTGTCGATAAAATGGTTATTTTATTGGCTTGTTATCTATCTATCTATATATATATATATATATATATATAGTGCTGCGTTAACGCGAGACTCTTATTGGGCGATAAAAAAAAATTATCGCCGTTATTCTACTTTTAAAGGTGGGTCAGGAGCTGGATCTATACTACGCAAGCTGATGATGACTTTCACCTTGATATTTTAGTGTGAATGTATACCTGGCCGGTGAGCCGTCTGACAAAAAAAAGTGCCCTTCAATTCCATTGCAAAGTGCAATTCCATGCAAATGTCAACCTTAAAATGAAAAAAAATTCAGTTTTCGCCAAAACCTTTTCTGAGTTTCTGTAGGCTTGTATTTTACAGTGCTTTTTAAAATACTCAAAATTGTCTTTGACAATGTTTTCAAACAATTATATTTGATTTACAAAAGTCACACAAGTGCCAATTTCACATCCATAATGGACAGATGTCACATCCATAACGAAGCTTTTTCTTTATAAATGTAAAAATGTAAACTCAAATAAAATTAATCATGTTTGTTCTATAGAGAGCTGACTCTTATCCTGTTGATTAGCATAGTTACTTTTGGGTTGTGCATGTTAATTCACAGAATTTCTACAAAGTATGTTGTATACAGAAACTTGCTGACTTTTTTGTCAAATCCATAACGCATGTTTATTTTCCTCATTTAAAATATAAAAAATTTTTACAGTTTGATATTTTTCTGCTTCAACTCTGTGGTCAGTTGTTTTGAAAAATATAAACATGTTTTAATATAATGTTAACATATACTTCCTCTATCAATTTATGTTTTGAGATTTTACTGCAAATGTTACATCCATATTGCTGGAATTGCTCATATAAGCTAGGATCTAGGATGAACAATGTAGTTTTCGTCCAGGCCGTGGTACACCGGTCCAGCTCTATACCCTCACCAAGGTGCTCGACGGTTCATGGGAGTATGTTCAACCAGTCCAAATGTGTTTTATGGACTTGGAGAAGGCATTCAACGGTGTCCCTCATGGCATTCTGTGGAGGGTGCATGGGAGTATGGGGTCAGAGTCGCTCTGTTAAGGGCTGTCTCGTTCTTGTATGAACAGAGTAGGAGTTTGGTTTTCATTGCCGGCAATAAGTCAGACTTGTTTCCAGTTCATGCTGGACTCTGGCAGGGCTGCCCTTTGTCGCCAATTCTGTTCATAATTTTTATGGACAGAATTTCAAAGTGCAGCCTTGGGCTGGAGGGGCTCCGGTTCGGGGACCACAGGATTTCATCTCTGTTATTCGCACACGATGTTGTTCTGTGGGCTTCATCAAACATGGACCTTTAGCATGCACTGGGGTGGTTTGCTGCCAAGTTTGACACAGCTGGGATAAGATTCAGCACCTCTAAGTCCAAGGCCATGGTGCTCCACCGGAAAAAGTTGGTTTGCCATCTCCAGGTTGGAGGAAAGTTCTTACCCCAGGAGGAGGAGTTCAAGTATCTTGGGGTTTTGTTCACAAGTGAGGGAAGGATGCAATGTGAGATTGACAGGCGAATTGGTGCAGCGGCAATGTAATTGTCGACTTTGTGGTAAAGAAGGAGCTGAGCCAAAAGGCAAAGCTCTCGATTTACCGGTCAATCTACGTTCCTACTCTCACCCAAAGCTCATGGCCGAAAAGACATGATCTCAGATACAAATGGGCGAAATGAGTTTACTTCGCAGGGTGGCAGGGAGCACCTTTAAAGATAGGGTGAGGGGCTCTGCCATCCGGGAGAAGCTCGGAGTAAAACCGCTGCTCCTCCACATCCAGAGAAGTCAGCTGAGGTGGCTTGGACATCTGTTTCTGATGCCTCCTGGATGCCAAGCTAGAGTCTAATTTATTTGAGAGGTGATTCAATTATGACAGAACAGTTTATTTTCAGGTGAAAAAGTTTGGATAAAAGTAGAGAGATAGGTGAAAGGCGGTCAAATAAACAATTTAGCAGCTATTCTACAAAACCATTTGAAGACAGAATGCTGTGAATAACCAATATGATACCTTTCACAGAGTCATGTAATAAAGCAGTACATTCTGTGAACTAATCTGACAAATGATTGGGGGGGTATGATGAAACCAACAGGCAACGTAACAGGCATAATAACTTTGGATAACTTACTCCAACAAGCATCAAAGATACCGTTTTAGAGATAACTCATATTCTATTGTTGAAAACATACCTCCCATATCATCAATAGCTTAGTAGTTAGCTTAGCATGGTAGAAAAGAACAATCAATAAAACTAAGCTAAACACTTTTAGCCTTATCCCTCTTTTTTAAAAGCAATTGTGAAGAATTAAACAGTCTGATATAACATGCTTTCGAAATATTTTGTGGCGGGTGGGGTGTTGTGCATGGTTGCTTTTTGATTATATTACATTCTGGTCAGTAAATAGTGTTCACTTCAATGTAGTCCTTTTCTCTAAATGCAGGGTTTTCTTCCAAGTCCTAACTTTAAATACGAGCAACAGCAACCATGCTGCATAATTACCAAATCATCTTAGTCTTGAATCCAGCAATTATAGATAGCAATGAGCTGAATATGATTACATGTAAGGCTGTGCAATATGACAATATACAGTTTTCACACTTTTTCAAATATTTACCAAATGATGTTTAACAGAACAAGGAATTTTTCAGTGTTTACTATAATATTTTTTTCTTCTATAGAAAGTCTTAAGTTTATTTCAGCTAGAATAAAAGCCATTTTAAATTTTTTAAAACCGTTTTAAGGTCAATATTATTAGCCCCATTAAGCAATATTTTTTCTAATTGTCTACAAAACAAACTGTTATTATACAATTATTTGCCTAATTACCTAACTTGCCTAATTACCATAGTTAAGCCTTTAAATGTCACTTTAAGCAGAATACTAGTATCCTGAAAAATATCTAGTAAAATGTTATGTACTGTCATCATGGCGAAGATAAAAGAAATCAGTTATTAAATTTTTTTATTAAAACTATTATGTTTAGAAATGTGTTCTTTCCATTAAACAGAAATTGAGGAAAAAATTATATAGGGGGAGCTGTTAATTCAGGACGGCTAATAATTCTGACTTCAACTCATATAGACAAAGCAAACAGTGGACTTGTAAAATATGGACCTGTTACATCTATAGTATATACAACATATGTAAAAAAAAAAGAAATAGTCCTTTCCATTTCGTCACTTTTATATATAAACCAATAATTGATTAAATTTTCAGAAACGGTGATATACTGTGATATATCATGATATGAGATTGTTGTCATTAAGCATGGGCCAGTATATGATTCAGACGGTATGATAACCTTGGATAAAAATATCATGGTTTAACAGTATTGTGGTTACTGCTCTGAAATATATTCTTTTTAAATGTCTGGGTAAAAAAACACTTATTAAAAATATTTTTTTCCCTTTGAAAACAATACATTTTATTTTTAGAAAATTTTAAAACATTTTAGAACAGTAAACATGTCAGGCTAAATAATATGCATATTAAAAAAAATCAGTTGATGAAAACGCCAAGACGCACATAAATAAAAAAATGCCCATAAAAAACATATGCACATAACTGAGTAGGATAAAGTTTTCATTCCATAAACAAAAATGCACATAAACTACAATGGAAACACATTTACTGAACAAAGTCCAGTATGTGCATTAGAAAAAAACATGTGATTTTGATATAAGAGATTATGTGATGATAAAAATGTGTGTGAATGGACAAAACTACAGCCGACCACATTGTAAAACATCTGAAAAGTTGTTTTGTTCATTCTAAAATGCCTTAACCATTTCAGTATTGTTACATTATTAATACTTCCAGAACTGTCAAGAGCGTCTGTGTCATGGCATTTGTCGCTGGTCATTTATCTAGTCTCCTACTGCCACAAATTCCGTTTTTACTGTTGTTATTTGGCGCCAGTTATTCGGGAAGTGATGATTTTGTTCTGTTTGACTGGTTGGATGGAAACGCTGCTTTATTTGCATGTCTTTTATGCAATAATCCAGTTTTGCACATAAATTTAATTAGCATTTCTGGATGGAAACATAGCTACTGACTACCATGTTCCAAAAACATATATATCATTAATATCATAATATCATTTTAAATATTTAGGTATAATTATTGACTCTTATTTAAATTTTAAAAAACACATTAAAAAGGTTAAGTGCTAGAGCAAGTCTAAGGATTTATAGAAACATTAGGCATCAGTTACCTATGGCTGCTGCTAAACTTTAAAAATACAATGATTTTCCCTCACTTATCTTATTGTGCTACAAGCTGGTCCCACACGAATATTACAACATTAAAACCGTTGTATATTATCTATAAACAAACTGTAAAAAGTTTTGCTAAAAAGCCAAGGAGCTATCATCAACTGTATTGCGCAACATGACTTACTAACATTTGACAGTTTCTTATTTTATGCTGATGTGTGTTTAATGTAAAAAAAATTTAATGATCTTGCACCACCACCCTTCAAACCATGTGTGATTGCCTGTAAGGACAATATAAGACAGACTAGGTCATCGGTTAGAGGTGATTGTTCAATTAAACTTAAGAGAACTGCTTTTGGACAATCAGTTTTTTCAGTCAGAGCAGCAGAAAGATGGAACAAAATACCAGTGCATATCAGAGAGTGTACCACTTTTAATCATTTTAAAACTGTTCTTAAAATTTGGCTTAAACAAAATCAAATATGTAACCATTGATTTGATTTCATTTTATTGATAATTATGTATTGCATGGATTGTACTGTAAGTGTATAATGTGTTATTTTTTATTGTTAAATTTGTTATAAATTCCTGCCCAGGGACTACAGATGTAAATTAGCTTTATAGCTAACTCTGGCACAACATGTTATGTTGTACATTGTCCCTGTATAAATAAAACAATAAATAAATAAATATCTTTACATTTTAAAATGGCATCTTTGGATATCTTTTCTGGTGATAAAAAAGGTAATAAAAAATCCAACATATACCATAGAAATGGTACAACAGAAAGTTTTGGGGTGTTTAAAACCTTGACTTTTCCAAACCACGGTATACCTTAAAAATGGTTATTATCCCATGCATAGTTGTCATATCCCCAAGCCCCATTTGTATAAATGCTTGTACACCACAGTAAACTTGAATCTTTGTTAACAATTAGACTGCAGTAAGCATGCAGAACTGATCCCAGGTCTGCTTCAAACACCACCTGTTACTACACGTCAGTCTTTCTCAGCTGTTCTTAGACCATGTGTTTGTCGCCACAGGGGGAAATACAGCTGAATGGAGCCATGAATGTCCTTCCTGTGGTATAATTACACAATATCCTACTAAACAGCCCCAAAACACTTAGACTTATGATTGCACATATAGTGAACATAAATAATGCTTTAATACTTAACACAGAATCATTGCCTGAGCCTTCACTTAATAACTAAAAATGTGCTGTCAAATCTAAATTATGATTCTTTCTTTAATATTTAAGAAATTTTAAATACTTAAAGTTTGTTCAATTATTTAAAAAAAAAGTGTGTTCTGCTGCCTGTCGTGGGGAGTGAGAGTTGAGTTCATTACTACATCAGCTTCCCTGGCTATGTCATGGCAAAAGAAACCAGACCAAATTAGCCACATTTCAAAAAAAATCACTTTTCTATATTTATAAAAATGTTTTAACAATTAAAATTCATTAACAGCAATAAATAATACATAAGAAAATACATAAATAATAATACACAAAATAAAAAAAAATTAAACCTTTTTTGGGGTTTACTTTTGATAAAATATTTACAATTTTGGAAGGATTCACATTTAAAAATATTTCATTTAAAGTCACTCCAGATAAAATGTATTCTCGGATAACATTAAAAATAGGGCATTCCACAAGAATATGTTTAACAGTTTAGTTTTTCTTGAAATATTGATATTGTAGGGGTTCTCTATGTGTGAGTCTCGTGTGTCTTTAGTAAACAATCTCATCATGTCTTGAGTTAAAAAAATTTGTTGGATTTCCTTCCTTCTTCAGGCTGGATTTCAAAAAGTTTATTTTCCTCAGCATTGATCTCAGTCTGTTTGCCATTTGTTAAAAATATAGCCTTTTATTAGCGGCTTTAAATCTGACCCCCCATCGAGGCATTTGGTTTTGAATTTGTAGTACTTTCCCTATTATTTAAACTGATCATTACTCCCGTCTCTACTGTCACATGATCCATCAAAACACATTTTAATGTGCTGTCGGATAATCAAGAAACACATTATTATTATTATTATTATTATTATTATTATTATTATATAAAGAAATAAATATTTGTACTGTTTTTTCTGTAATTAATAAAAAGTTCAAATGAACAGCATTTGTTTAACTATCATTACGGTACATTTTTAACAACTTAATGTCAAATAAAAGTAGGGTTGAACAATATTGGAAAAAAACTGACATTGCAATATTTATTTTTTTCTGCTATATACAGATGAAGTTAGAATTATTAGCCCCCCTGAATTATTAGCGCCACTGTTTATTTTTTTCCCCAACTACTGTTTAACGGAGAGATTTTTTTCAACAAATTTCTAAACATAATAGTTTTAATAACCCATTTCTAATAACTGATTATTTTACCTTTGCCATGATGACAGTAAATAATATTTGACTAGATATTTTTCAAGACACTTCTATACAGCTTAAAGTGATATTTAAAGGCTTAATTATGTTGATTATGTTAACTAGGCAGGTTAGGGTACTTAGGCAAGTTATTGTATAATGATGGTTTGTTCTGTAGACTATCGGAAAAAAAACTTAAAATGGTTATTAAAAAATTAAAAACTGCTTTTATTCTAGCTGAAATAAAACAAATAAGACTTTCTCCAGAAGAAAAAATATTATCAGACATACTGTGAAAATTTCCTTGTTCTGTTAAACATAATTTGGGAAATATTTAAAAAAAGAAAAAATTCAAAGGGCGGCTAATAATTCTGACTTCAACTGTATATATATTGTAAACAGTTTTCCAGATGATTTTAATAGCTCTGTTTGGTAAGAATTTATTATTTTTAGATTGATTTGGAAGATTTCGTAGGGGAGGGTATCTGCATAAATTATAATAAATAAACTACAAACACAGATAAATACAAAAGTGCTATGATGAAAATGAAATACACAGTGCATTATAGTTTTAAGACTTGAATAATGAAAATCAAAAGTGATTAGTTAACTTTACTTAAAGTGAGTAAACCTGTTGCCCTAAAATTATTAATGATTAAATCAATAAACGATAATATTTTAATCCTTTAAGTTATTAAATTATTATTGAACTATGTGCATGATTTTAAAAATGAAGCCAATTTAATGGTTACAGGTTTACTAAAGTAACGTAATAACATGCTTTTTACAGCGTATAGTCTTTAATCAAAAATATTTTTAACTACTTATTTAAAATGAGCTCAAAAAACACAGTACTTTAGTTTTTTAGGGTACACTGAATTGTTTTATGTTAAATCTTAAAATTTACATTACTTTAAAATTTGAAAAACATTAAGTTAACTTAATCGATTTGCATTGAGACGAGATGAAGGGATTGTGTGGAACCCATTGTTTTTTACAGAGTTCATTGTGTATATATGCGATAAATCTCTAAGCTAGAAACATTATACTTTCTTGTGCTCAAAATGGCTTAAATTCACTTGAAATGCTTGCACAGTGTTATTGCAGATCCTGCTGTGACAATTGTGGTTTTGCAAATTGGTTAATGATCCTCAAACGATATATTATGAAGTAAAAGTATCAATTTCTTTAAAAAGAAAACAAAATCTCTGACCCCAACCTCATGATTAAACCTATTCTTATTCATTAGCAAATGAACGCATTGAAACATGAATTATTCTACATCACGCACTCTGGACTTCATTAACAAAATGATTTTAATAGTGATTCAAAGGACATGGTGCAAGTCATTGTAAGACATGACTAATTCCCATGTCTGGTGCCAGAAAACCCTGCTCTGGACCTCTTTTCGAGAATGATACATCCAGCAAAACCACAAGAGAAACTTATTTGAGTCATTTGAACCTTTTTTGAATGCTCAGTGAATTTCTAAACCTACTCGCTTGAGTGTTCAAACACCATTAAAATGACTAAACATTTAATTCAATTCCTAACATTTGTGCATCAAAGACTCTATATTTATAATCCTCTTAGTCACTGACAATATCTTCAGCATGTAAAAACTCTAATGGCAGATGGCTGCTTCTCACTCAGGGCTGTTTATGCTAACGAGGGAGAGATTGTCGCTAATGGGCGGGGCTTTCCCCTTCTGATGACATGCACAAAGGGAGAATGTTATTGAATGTGTTTCTGCAGACTGTTTCTATAAAGTGTGATTAAAAAAATAGAGTTAATTCATTTTTACCATAAGTGGCTGGCGATATTCACACACTGATGCCACACAACTGTTTAAACTCCTTATAAAAGTTTTTTCATAATAGGTCCCCTTTAAAACACTATGAATGACTGAAAACCTCAGCGGAAATTCTGATTCTTATTGGCTGTAGTAATTTTTTACCTGTCTTGTCTCCCAGCATTAGCATTTATTTTACTGGAGAGGTGGGGATGAAGATAGTAAAGTCCCTATCTGATTGGTCAGATTTGGATAAACAACTTATGCATGCAGCACACAAATTCTTGGCTAATAAAATAAACTTAATTCATTGCACTTCTCTGCAATAAGGATATTGCATATACTATTATCACGATAACAGTATTTTTTCAATATATTGTGCAGCCTTACCACCAACTGCACAATTGAGACAGTAAAGAATACTCTCATTTAGGGTTTAACAATAAATCTATATGAATTAGCGCACTGATTATAAATATATGATACATTTATGCAGAACAAAAACATCAGCAGCTTATTTTATTGTCAGCTCTTATGATCAAATGGACACTAGATTTGCACATTTTAACAAACAAAAAAATTATAATTTTAACATTGCATCTCACACGCCAATAATGAGCTGTCAACAGATAACTAATGATCTTAATTTTTTCCATGATTTATTTTTCTATATTACTTAAATGTATTTTACTTGGGAATTTCCCAACATATTTGGACTTAATAAAAACTGTAAATGGTCGATCTATCAACTGACGCTCCCTGAATTGCATCAAATCATATTTAATATTGATTACATTTATTACTCCAAATATTGAACTCCAAATATTTTTTACTCAATACATTTAATCTCCAAAATATATTGCTATATTTCCCCAAATAGTCTAAATACCAGACCAAACTTTTGTTAAAAAAATGGCATTTATGATTTTGAAAAAAGTCAAGACAGAAGCTGTGAAACCTAACGAAACAAACATATTTTAAAACTAAACCATCTTCCTCTAATCCAGACAGAGCAGTAACCTTTCTTTAAAATATACAAATTAATAATTTAAAATTTAAGTTCAGTATATATTTTAATCGATATAAAGCATTGAGTTATAATCTATGAACAGTAGAAGGTAAATACAGAAACATAATAATAAGGGTACATCAGCCTTAAGAGTACCTCGCTAATCACGACAGATTAATTTCAAAATAAAAATGTGAACATAAAAACTAATAACAGGTAAAGCTGTGTATCAGAACTAACATTTACAAAATCATTACATTATTAACCACATGCTCTTAAACAAAAAGTTCAATAGTGAAGGTAAAACAATGGTTTAGCTTCTCGCTGAACACAACTGAATTATTACCATCAAAATCCACAGACATTTTTCATTCTTGCTGCAATAACTATTACACCAGAGTGTCATTTTCAAATCACACATCTTTTACAAAAGATATTCATCATAGACATTCTTTTATAGCTTCTACGAAATGTCTCAGCTATATTTTTAAAGGATAAACAGCATTTAGACATCTGAAACAGTTCAATTCTTCATAACAGTCTCTCTCGCTCTCTGCCCTGTGCTTTACTGTAGGTGTGTGAGTGAAAAGCTTCAGTGAGAGACACATTAACACAGGTGTGTCAGCAATAACTAATTCACACCACCACCGACATTTCGCGTCTAGGCGTCTCGCCATTCTACCTCACAGACAATACTCATCTGAATACAGACACACAATCATATTCTACATACATTTGGGCAAAGTGGTTATTTTATTTCACGCTCCCCATAATACCGCGTTGCTAAAGCGTGGATGAAGGCTGAAAGGAATATCGAATATCTGGGCTTTCATCACATGCATACTGTTACCCAAATAGACTTGACATCCGTCTGGACCTCGAAACAAACCAAATAGCGCAAATATTTTGCTATAGCTGACTAAATAAACGTGGAAACAGTCAAACGATGATGTATTAATTCGAAAAATTACGTGGCTTCAAATACGTTTGCAGCGCTACTCATACATTGTAGCTGCTTGAGCTGCAGTTTGCCATTATGTATCATAAAACCAGGTTTGTAACAATCATCTGTGAGGTATTTCGACCATTAACCTGTTTTTTTCCTTTAAATGTATCTTCATCCATCGTAGTGAAAGCGGCACGTCTCTGACACACCCTCCGAAAGTGAATCCGTGCATTGTGTGCATCAGCTTTAAACAACGCATACAGCACCCAAAACAAAGCTTCAGCATCTTTATTACATGGATATATCACGCTTTTCATGGCTCAACGCGCCCCCATAAGCGTTTAAAGAGAATCCTCTGTAATGTTACATATGCAGTGCTCGCATTTCAATCACATCCACTCTGATTCAGACAATACAAAGGCAATTTATTTCCCCAATTCATACCTGCACATAATTGTTTTCGCAATATTCCGCAACCCTTGAAAGGTTCTGGTAGCTCTCCACAAGGGCTCTTTTTCCAGCTGGGATTTCTTCCTCTAACAACATTTGTAGCTCTGCCATCTTACATCCCTCTGCATTACTCTTCTCCCCCTCTTTCATTGAAACCAGCGGAGCTTCACTCTCCGACAGGAGGTCCCTCGCCTGGCATTGTGGGATTCCCGTTGGCTCCTCTTTTACAGCAGCACGACAATTCCCAGCCCAGTGCTTTACGCACTGTTCTGTGATTGGTTGTTTGGTTCCGAGAACCAGTTCTGGACTAATGGGAGGAATACGTTTCTGTCAGCGGTGTGAAAAACAACGGTATTCTTACTGGGGTTTGTGGCAAGCCGAAATAGCTATAAATACACTTATAGTTACTACTCGTCGTAATTGAACTTTTATTAGTAACATTGAATTGATTCTTTAATTCAGTTATTACTAGTAACAATTAGAATTACAGAATTACTTAAGCAGTTGTCATTCGAGTATGAATTGCAATTAAAGAGTTTTACATATTTATTTTTCATATGACTTCCAGTTTTCACTAGTATGCAATCACAGAATTATGCAATGGAATTTACTTTATTTTATTGTGTAAAAAACACATAACAGTGTTTAAAAATGCTTGTGGGAAATGATTGCAACCACGGCTTGACATTAACTTTTTTATCACCAGCCACTGTGGCTAGTAGTTTTCCAACATTACTAGCCACTCACCATTTTCACTAGCCACAATTTTGTTGTTGGGAAAATATATTTTATATGCATAAATTTGACTTTGGCATGCTAAAATGACTTGATTTTAGACATTGTGTTATGTGCAGATGCATCCTCATTCATTTAACTTTTTTGTGTATGAACTTGCTTAATGTGCATGAGCAAATGGGCTGTGGTTTCATAGTGTTGCATTCCAATTTGTTTTTATTTCACAGGACTTTTTAGGGCTCAACACTAAGGATTTACTAAATTTATCTCTGACCACACCAAAAATAAATAAATAATTATTTCTTGGCCACAAATGTTAAATAATGTCAAAACATGCAAAATATAGCTGTATACATGCTCTTTTTATTCAACAAACTATGCACTATGCCTAGTCTGTCCAGGCTAAAGGTCTCTCAGATCACTAGGTAACTACACATTCATGGGGAGTTAATCTCCTATTAAAGCAATATTATTGTAAAAATGATAACTAAACCATACTAACCAAAATAATTGTAAGGAAAAAAAAGCAGGTGAAATACATACCGTATGGGATAATGGAAGGATGATCACACGCACAGATATTAGGCCCATATCTTTTCTGTTCAAAGAATAGTTAAAACACAACTAGCAACTGCTGCTGCTTACAAAAAGACTTATTTAAAACACATCCAGAGCTTTTGGGAGCCGCAGGATTGTGGGTGCACGAGCATCACTTTTTGTCCAGTCTACTTCAAACAGAACGATTCCAGGCATGGTTGCTTCGCCGCCAGGAAACGGGAGCGCGCATGCTTTTTAAACAGTCGCGCGCATCACATTACCTGTGTGCGCGAGTGATCATCCTCTCATTCAGTATTCACCTGTTTTCTTTTGCTTGCGCAAATGCAAGTTTTGTCGGTCATGCTGCTTCTCGATTCTAAGATGACATTTGCACGCATATTGGGCCATCTCTATTGTCGAACCCTGCTTTTAAGATAACTATCATTTAAAAATTATCTTCAACCAGCCAAAGTGGCTAGTAAAGGCCGTCACACACCGGATGCGCAGCGACACGGCACGCACATGACAGTTGAAAGTATTGCACACCAGACGCGCACATTTGCAGGCTATTTAAAACAAAATTAATCAGATGGCGCTCTGTGGCGCGACAGAAATATGAACAGTGTCCTGAGTCGTGGCTGGGTGCTGCAGACAGCCGCCGACTTGCGGCGGCGGTGTGTGTACTCTGATTGAAACCTATTTTTAGAATTCTGAAATGCGTGGAGCAGTGCGTCGCCGAGCGGTGCTTCTGGTGTGCGACCTGCTTAAGAGTGTCTGTCTAACCCACCACAGGTGAAATCTACCCGCATTTGGCGGGCTGGCGGGTGTTAGTGTAAAGCCCTGGTTCCAACAGAAAACATCACTCCTCACTCACTTTGGCTTATTTCCTTAAAGGCCCCAATTATTTTTGTATTGTTACGCAGTTCCTGGAGAATCTGAATATTTATTGACAAGTGGGCGTGGCTTGTTTTTTCTACTGCGAGCTGAATCGACGTAGTAATGTAGGCATTTCATTTAGAAAGATATGGAAAAGGGTTTGGGAAGAGTTATTTTAACCTAACAGACTCCTCCTTCTCACCATGTCTGTTTGTTGTCAAAATTGACAGTTGGAGCTATGTGGTTAAATATACGTAATCTGACAATTTAAGTGAAAAAAAAAAGATGAATTGTTCAGCACAAAACTAGCAACTTGAGCTAACAAAATCATATGATTTCTTGGGGATTTATGGCCAATTTATAATTCTGTCAAATGCATACAGATGTCGGCCCCAGTGGTGTATTAGTTAGTGTGTCAACACATGCACTCCGGTGCTCACGGCGACCTGAGTTCGATTCCGCTTCGCGGTCCTATGCCGATCCTTCCCCTTATTCTGCTCCCCATGCTTTCCTGTCAATTCTCTCTACTGTCTTATCTAATAAAGGTAAAAACCCAGAAAAAATGCATGCAGATGATTCAGCAGTGCCTTAAAATTGGTGCATGTTCACTGGTTCCTGTCTCTTTCTTCCTTGAATGAGTGTGAGTTTGAGCTACTTCTACAGTAAACTTCAAATCAAAGCATTTGCAAAGAAACTCAACACAGAGGAACATAGAAACAAACCCCACTGCCAGTGTTTTGGAAGTGCTATTGTCAGAGCAACACAAACAGAATGTAGAAGTAAATGCAGGACAACTATGGAATAAAAACATTGTCATAAATGTTTCATGCATAAATCAAATCCATGCATGTGTAATTCTAAAAATGTAAAAGAAAACAGAATGTAATTGTAATTACGAGGGTACAAGTCCAAAATCTATGTTTAGAACAGTCACAGACACAACGTTTTCTTTGTCTGTTTGTGTACGACTTAAAAACGTATGTGTACACTGACACTTTCAATTTACTACAATCTTCTATGTGAAGCTGCTTTGACACAATCCACATTGTAAAAGCGCTATACAAATAAAGATGAATTGAATTGCACATACACAAAAGGAAGTTTCACCACTGCTTAGCTACAAACACAAAGTCCTGACTGAGTACGAAGAGAGAGCAACGCTCCACTGTCAAAAATTACGAGAATGTTCTGTTTTGCTTTTACAGTTTTAGAAATACACACGTATGGATTTGATTCATGCACAACATATTTGACAGTGTTTTATCCCATAGACTATACAGGCAATGCAGCACTTTAATGATTTGAAGTTAAATACATTAAAGTATAATACGGCTTGCCATATTCTGACCAGCGTGTGATCTCGACCAGCAGATTTCCAATAAAGACTAAAAATATGATATTTGTTCACTTTAATGGACATTGTTTTTAACTGAAATCACAATAATGAGTTTGCTGTTCGAAGTTAAAGACAACAACATGTTTTATGAACCACATGTGCATAGATCTAATGCTCGACCGTAGTCATAGTGATATAAAATTATAAAATATAAATAACAATGCGACATTAATACATGAACAATATCTTAACACTGCTTCTTAAGAAGTAAAATTAATGTAATAGCCTATTATTTAAAAGCACGCACGCTCGGTGGCTGTTTAAAGTAGGCTAATTACCAAAAATATAACGTATTTAACGTTTTAATTTTAATATTAATACATTAATATACTCTGTTATATGTGGTGGATAATCAGAAATTGTAGAAATCCATAGTAAAATCGCTGTTGAACGACTCCATGCTGCCAATCTCAGCGCGAGAGAAAGCCTTTAAATATCCCTCAAAGGCATTGTGGGAAATGTAGGCTATAGCTGCACTAAATTCTGTTCAGCGCTGTAGAATCCATGCTCTTTGGAAACTACATCACCCTAACTGCGCCTGTTAATACCTAGGGCGCTTTGAAGTATCTTCAGATCGATGAAACACAGGAGGTGAGCTCTTCATTAGTATTTTATGTGCTAAATGTGCCTTTTTTCTGTTCAGTTGTTTTGTTCAGTGACTATAATTTCCAAGAGGAATTTCTTAGTTTAATTGCCACTGAATGATTTTCTTATTAACATTATATGCTTTTCCATCTGCGTATGTTGGTTAATTGTTGTAATACACTGACATTTCTGACATCTGTCAATCAAGATGCAGACCTGTCCATGACATTGGTGACAATGGAAGATTCTAAATCTACTCAGAGGAGGTTTGAAGCAGCTGTTAAAGTGATTAGAAGTTTACCTGAAGATGGTAATACCTCAATATCATGTATTCAATATCAATGACATGAATGGTTTCCTTTTAATCCTTCTTTCTTCGTTTTCCCGTAGGCTCTTATGACCTGTCCGATGATATGCTGGTTTTGTTCTACAGTTACTACAAACAGGCTACAGAAGGACCATGTAACACCCTTAAACCAAACTCTTGGGATCCTATTGGTAAAGCTAAATGGTAAATATTCGCCCATATAGAAAAATTTGACATGTTAGGTTGAATCAGTTTAACAACAACAGTTTTATATTTTCTAAAGAACATCAAGCAGTGTTGCTGTGAGAAATTTTAAAGTGATCGAAATAGGGCAGCGCTCATACTCTCAAACTAAAGTACATCAATTTAGAATACAGGTGATAAAAATAGGGATGCTAATTTCAACATATTTCAAAAGCGTTATTTTTTTGGTGGAAAGAGAAAAAAATGTGAAAAATCTGAGCTGAAAATTAGTTTGAATTGAAAATAAATATATGAGCTGCTAAGCAATATATATTACAGATAGTTTTGTGTTAGATAATATATGTGACCCCAGACCACAAAACCATTTTTGTGTGTGTATGCACAAATGAGAGATTTTCTTTTTTTACCAAACATCATTAATATAATAAGATCAGGTTCCATGAAAAAATTCTGTAAAGTCCCTACTGTAAATATATAAAAAAATATTTTTGATTAGTAACATGCATTGCTATGAACTTAATTAGGACAACCTTAAAGGATATTTTCTCAATATTTAGATTTATTTAACCTTCAGATTCCAGATTATCAAATAGTAGGATCTCAAGCAAACATTGTCCTGCCCTAACAAACCATGAATCAATTGAAAGCTTATTAAATCTCAGTTTTCCAAAATAGACCCCTATTTTTTGTGGTCTGTGCAGGCCCGGATTAAGAATTCAGAGGCCCCTGGGCACACTGTCTTGTAGACCCCCTACCTGGCCGCACCTCTTTAGTTAAATTACAGTTTTTCTCAGTGGCTTTGGTGCATTTCTCACAACACTATTTACATTTGCACAACAGTTAATGCATTTCTCAAAACATTTAGTACAAACTGCAAAACCTAGTGGATAACCTGCAAAAGTGTGTCACTTGATCAAAATGGAGAGCTCATTCCTCAAAAGCAAGTATTCATGTCAATAAAAGTGTCAGTGTCATCAAAATAAAATCCTGCCACCATTGTTTATGAACAAGATAGTCAAATGGCTTTGTCATGTTTTCATGATGACAGTTTACTCTGTACATTTTTTCCAATGCAAAAAAGTCAGATTTTGGTAATACGTCCTGAAAATGCTCAAGACAGCACTATATACTATTTGCACAGCCAGTTGTAAACTACAGTAAAGTTAGACAACACTGCATTTAGTGAGGTATCTCTTGTACAAGACACAGAATATGTATGTTTCACATTTTTACTGCATTTGCTCTTTACAATTCTAATTTATTCACAGCATTGTGCAAAATAATAAATACACCTTTAATTACAACAAACATAAACTTCCTTTGGGTAGAGCTGTGCACAACTGTAAACAATATTGCAGTACATATTGGAGCTGAACCTACAACATACACAGGTCTGTAAATCATTCATGAAATTGTTCAATTTAGAAGACATTTTCAGAAAAATTTTGACAACTAGTTCAACATTTTTGTATGTGATGACTCAAGTAATGAAATGAGGACTATTAGTTTTATATGGAATGACTATTCAGCATCCACAAGTTTAGTTCATTTTGACTGAAATGACATAAGCAAATACAGTTTTTCTCAGTCGCTTTGGTGCATTTCTCACAACACTATTTACATTTTCACAACAGTTAATGCATTTCCCAAAACAATTAGTTGCTGATGCATGTCCAAAAGCATTTGCAATTTGCTGGAAGGAATGAGAAACTGCTACTATGATGTGCACAAATGACTTATTGTTTTGGGAAATGCATTAACTGTTGTGAAAATGTAAATAGTGTTGTGAGAAATGCACAAAAGCGACTGAGAAAAACTGTAATAATGTTATAAACAGCAGAGAGTTGTATGGAAGCAATTGATGCATGTCCAAAAGCATTTGCAATTTGCTGGAAGGAATGAGAAACTGCTACTATGATGTGCACAAATGACTAATTGTATTCAGAAATGCATTAACTGTTGTGCAAATGTAAATAATGTTGTGAGAAATGCACCAAAGTGACTGAGAAAAACTGTACAACAAACATAAACTTCTTTTGGGTAGAGCTGTGCACAACTGTAAACAATATGTCACAATGATAAACATGGGAGACCCAAATGCAAGTTAAAACAAGATGATTTATTTTATTCTAATTCTGGTATAGGTCTCACCAGATATAGTGTAGGGCAAGGATGCTCACACCAGAATACGACACGCTAAACAGCGATGAAGGTTCATCCGTGAACCAGCGTCGTATAGCAGTCTCTCAAGGATATCTCACCAGATATCGAGGGAAGGAGCCGCTCTCAAGGAAATCGTCGAGTTTACCCACGTTAAAGTTCATAAGAGAAACATATATGAGGTGAAGTCTCTCACAGATAATGTTGTCTTCAGAGTAGACAGTAGTAACAACATCAAAGAGACGAAGACTTGCGTAAGGTCCAACAGAAACAGGTTATGACGGAGAGCCTCCACCCAAGCGAGCGAGAGAGTCTAACAGAGGCAGACACAGGAGTGAACAAACAACAAACTGATAATGCTAACTACAAAACACTGAACATATATAGCGCGCAGAACGTGCATCAGCTGTTGACTAATAACAAACCCCTGTGCGTAGAGAGTAGCGACAAAACACGTGACCACCCAGCTGATGAATGTAAACATACATACACACATACACACCACGTGGTAAAGAACCCAAACAAGACACACACACTTCCTACACACAGACGCACGCACGCACACACACACACACACATGCAAGAAAAACAGAAAGACCCACAAATGTGACACAATATTGCAGTACATATTGAAACTGAACCTACAACATACACAGGTCTGTAAATCATTCATGAAATTGTTCAATTTGGAAGACATTTTAAGAAAAAAAGATTACATTTATTTAAATAAAATGAGCTTGACAGATTTTGACAACTAGTTCAACATTTTTGTATGTAATGACTCAAGTAATGAAATGAGGACTATTAGTTTTATATGGAATGACTAATCAGCATCCACAAGTTTAGTTAATTTTGACTGACATGACATAAGCAAATGATAATGCTACAAACAGCAGAGAGTTGTATGAAAGCAATTGATGCATGTCCAAAAGCATTTGCAATTAGTTGGAAGGAATGAGAAACTGCTACTATGATGTGCACAAATGACTAATTGTTTTGAGAAATGCATTAACTGTTGTGCAAATGTAAATAGTGTTGTGAGATATGCACCAAAGTGACTGAGAAAAACTGCAAAAAATAAGATTCATATAATATTTTTTTAAATAAAATAAATCTTAAATGTATTGTCCACATTTTTAAATATATGATATACAGTATATTTCTAGTCTACAATTATTTTACTTATTTGTAAAGCATTTAAAGCATACTTTGAAAAAAAATACTAATACAACTAGTGAAAATCAATGGATTTGAATATATTTGTTCAAGTTCACTGAAGCAATACAAAAAAATTATATTTAAGGGTATTTTTAATGTATAACTTCTATAAACTTCTAATGCATATGATTATGCATGAGTCCTCCATAATACACACTTATTAATGATTCCAACTTGTCTTCCTCGTGATAAAGAGTAGGCAAAATCTGATATGTAGTGGGGAAAAAGAAAGAAGAACGTGTTCATCAGACGCTGGATTCGAACCAAGTTCATGATTGATAGCGTCAAAACATGTTGTCATGCGCTTTAGAGCTACGCCACGCAGTCTGAGGTTTGCCAAGCTCATTACTTATGTTGTCTCTGTTAATCAAACGGTGATGGGCGTGAATCACTTAATTAGCTTAATCCTAAAAGGTGCGCTATTTGCTCTTAGTCTAAATAGACACTCCAAAATCTACATTTTACCCCTCTCACAGGGGGCTCCTGGGCCTGTGCCCACAATGCCTATTGGTTAATCCAGCCCTGCATCTGTGTCAGTATTTATGTAATATAAGTTACAGAGTCACATACAAAAACTTTCACAGAAACTTTACAATTGAAATAATCCCAAATACAACACAACAGATAGATTTTTGCATCGCCTTAGATCTTTTGGATCATTGAAAAAGTTTCTTGAACAGTTTTTTATGTCTGTACCTATGAGTGTTCTGCAGTATTGTAATTCTGTATGGTATATGAGTCTGTCTGGGGTGGCACTATGGGGCAGTGTGTAGCGCTGTAGGTGAATTGGGTAAGCTAAATTGTCCATAGTGTATATGTGTATGTTCTGGTCCTCCAGGTTGTGGGGGTTGAGCATTGAGTTAACAACCCACTTTATAAAAATTAGATGTTACTAAACACAACATGGTGCAGCTAAATATCAACTTCGATATAAACGGCCCTGGTGGTAAGTATATGAGTCTGTCTGTGAGTCTAAAAACAAAGTTGGTGAACCAGATTAAAATCTGATCAAAGATAGTAGGAAAGCCACTCGAGAAATAATATGACCTTTCGTATTACAAGAACCTCACAAGGCTGGCAAGGAACATCATTTCCAACCCTAGTCAACCCTAGTCACCTTTTGAATCATAAATTCACACCGTTAAAGTTTAAGTCGATTTAGAGTCCAAAGTTTTAATAAAATGAAATTAAAACTCATTTGTACACCAGGCTGTCTTGGAGCTGAATAAGGTCAGTGTAAAATGATTTTTGTACATTGACTTTGTAAGGAGTATTTATCATGCTGTTATGCAAGAAAAAATTCTGATGCAAGTCTGACAATAATGATTTTGTATTGTATCGTATAGATCTTGAGAAGATCTTCCTAGAATGCCATTATATGTTGCTAATTGTTTAAGACATTTGGGATCTAATCATATTTGAAAGATGATTATGATAATGACTCACCACCGCTGTGGGATTGGTATGGTGGGTAGGGGCAATTATTTTTTTACAATATAAATTTGCATCAGTTGGATAGACTGCTCCGATTAAAGATTCATTCACCCAAAAAAGAAGGTTCTGTTATTAATTTCACTCCCTCATGTTCCAATCCCCTGAGATCTTTGTATTCAGAACACAAATTAATATATTTTAGATCCTTGTTTCTCAACCACGTTCCTGGAGGCCCACCAACACTGCATGTTTTGGATGTCTCCTTTGTCTGTTACACCCATTACAGGTCTTTCAGTCTCTGCTAATGAGTTGATGATCTCAATCAGGTGTTTTTGGTTAAGGAGACCTGGAGAATGTGCAGAGCTGGTGGTCCTCCAGGAACATGGTTGAGAAACACCACGTTTTTGATGAAATCTGAGAGAAATCTGCTCTGTCGTCTTTCGTAGACAGCAATGGAAGACATTTAAAGTACAGAAAAGGAACCAAAAACATTGTCAAAATTTTCCATGTGGCTTCAGTGATTCAACTGTTGTCATCTGAAGCTCCAAGAGCACTTTTAATCACCATTTATGACTTTGTCCACCTAAATCTTCTCTCTGTGTGCGTTTAAGTAGTAACAGGATTTTCATTTTTTGGGTGAACTAATACTTTAGCAGCTTTAGAATTTCACAAGAGACAAAAGGCACAATCTGAAAGATAATAAATTGCAATCAAGCACTGCCTTAAAATATAAAGCAAAAATCCAGAGATGTATATGAACCCAGACACCTATTCCTTGCAGGGAGGCATGGAAAGACTTGGGAAACATGTCAAAAGATGAAGCCATGACGGAATACGTTCAGGAAATACAACTGGTTTGTAGAGTTTGTGATGAAGCTCTCAAATTTGAGCAATCCATAGAAAATCATAAACAACCAAGTGTTTCCTCGCAGATAATAGAAACCCTCCCGGTCACAGATAGGATGGCAGAATTATTGGATGCTCTCGATCCATTTTATGAGATTGTGGAAGATGATGATGATGATGAAGGAGTCAGTAAAGGAGCACCATTATTCACAGGTACTGTCCTTAAAAGCATAAATTCCTAAGATAAATGTTTCTGCCTAATTTAAACCATTTATAATCAACAATTGATTCCAATCTTAAAACAGGAAGCACTAATGCTGAAAAAGATGCTGAGAGAGATGAAGAAGGAGAAAGTGAAAGTAGGGAGGGAAGTCTAGATGATTACATGGAGTTGGTGGAAAAACAGAAAGGCACAACAAAAGTTTTTTTCCCTTTATATTGCAAAATCAGAAAGACAGAAGGTAAGTAATTGTTAGGATGTGTTTAAATGATTCATGTCTTTTGTTTTATTCTGCAGACTTGAGCTTCATTACTGGAGAGAAAGGTGGTTTGCCAGTGTTTAATAGAAGTGAGGAGAATAGCATCTCCTCTTTGACTGATGGCACTCACAGCTCTCTGAATACTGCGGAGAATGAGGAGGAACTAGTTTATGGTATATCTTGTATAGTTTTTTTTTCACTTTTGTAGCCATGCCTAAATTATACTGTATTGCCCAAGCCCTAGTTGTGGTTGTAAATACAAAACCATTGTGGTCTTAAGTTTTGACTTGAAATCATTTTGCTGTTGTGTAATGAGATTTCACTGGCAAGTAAACAACATATCTGTTGTAATTTGTGTGTTTGTAAAGCATTATTTGATCATGTAAATGTTACCAAATGTCATGCAGATGCCTCAGATGATGAGATGGATAGTGACTCAATGGATAAACCAGCAACACCAGAGAAGGTACAGTTTCTGTTCATTTTTTTCTATTTTTTCACGGGCCAAAGACATTTGCATTTCCAAATCAAATAATAGAACTTTCAAGAGTTCACACTTAGCTGATGATTGATGATAAAGCTAGTTTGGCATGCTGTCCCGGGAGAGAGCCCTGAGCTCAAAAGGTCCTTGAGCCCTGGGCTCCCTCCCATTTGCAGGACAAGAAGGGAGCTTTGAGCTCAGGTAGGTCTCAATAACTCCCCCTTTTTTGATAAGAGCTGATGACAGAAAATGATTGCTATAAAAAGATATGCTGCTGGATGAGAGTTTGACTGTAGTGCTAAATTTAGATTGATCAATTCACTTGTAGTGCATGTTTTTGGAATGAGGGAGGAAAACGGAGAACCCGGGGGAAACCCACGCGAGCACAGGAAGAACATGCTAACTTCGCACAGAAACGACAGCCGGCCTGTTAAAGGACTAGAACCGATGATGAGAAGTGGGGGATGGAGGGGGTTGGGGGGTTTGTTCTTCAAATTGAAAATGACTGTAGTGAGAAACCCTGGCTCTTAATAGTGGATTAGGAATTGACTGATTAGTGGACCATACATAGTTAATGCAGAAGCAGCCGTGTTCAATCATAATCACGTGATCCTCTTGAAATTAGTTTATAAATAAACTTCACAAAATTTGTATCAAATTCAGTTAACCATAGCAAATTATTGTCATTAAATCATTTCATTTCAATTGTTGTTTCTTTTGTACTTTAGATTTAACTTAACACTTAATGGCTTCATATTGCATTACAAAACAATCACATAATAGCAACGCTCTTCCACATATTTTTAGCTATTGTAACCGCCCTTATTTACATTTCTGGTACATGAGAACAATGGTTTGACTAGACATGTACAGATTTTCACCATCATACTGCTAACTTTTTTAGTCATTCGGCAGAACTACAGTTAGAACCGCTGCAGTTAAAGCCCATTCTTACATGTTTGAATACAGTTTTTTAGAAATACATTTAAACTAATTTTACATTCATTGATTTATTTATTTGTTCATTCAGGTCGCCACAGCGGAATGAACCGCCAACTATTCCAGCATATGTTTTACGCAGGATGCCCTTCCAGTTGCAATCCAGTACTGGGAAACACCCATACACACTTATTCAAACACTACAGCCAATTTAGTAGATTCAATTTACTTACGCCGCATGTCTTTGGACTGTGGGGGAAACCAAAGCACCCAGAGAAAAACCCACGTGAACAACATGCCAACTCCACACAGAAAATGCCAACTGGCCCAGCTGGAACTCAAACCAGCAACCTTCTTGCTGTGAGACAACACTGAGCCACCATACCACCCAACTGATTTTACAATAAATAAAAAATATAGGATTTTAAAAATATATTGAAGTAATTGAAATGTTTGTGTTACAGTGAAAACAATAATACCATGAAATAATATTACAAATAAAAAACATTCTATTTTAATATATTTAAAAATGATATTTATTCCTGCTGGCGACACGGTGGCTCAGTGGTTAGCACTGTCACCTCACAGCAAGAAGGTCGCTGGTTTGAGCCTCGGCTGGGTCAGTTGGCATTTCTGTGTGGAGTTTGCATGGTCTCCCTACGTGGGTTTCCTTTGGGTGCTCCAGTTTTCCGCACAGTCCAAAAACATGCGCTGTAGGTGAATTGAAGAAACTAAATTGGCCGTAGTATGCGTTGAATGAGTTTGTATGGGTGTTTCCCAGTACTGGGTTGCAGCTGAAAGGGCATCCACTGCGTAAAACATATGCTGGATAAATTCCGCTGTGGTGACCCCTGATAAATAAAGGGACTAAGCCAAAGGAAAATGTATAAATATATTCCTGCTATGCCCAAGCTGAATATTCTGCAGACACATAAGGGCCAAGATACATCAAGACAACGATTGGCTGTGGATCAGCGTCGCTCTATTGGTCAGTTTCAGTTCGGCTAGCTGGTTTTGTGTGTTTCAGGCTAATATTAGAGTGAGGTGGCTCAGTTCAAAATATAGATTTGGCCATCGGCCAGAGAGAGTGTACTGATTGCTAATTTAGCAACGAATCAGAGTGTGAGATCAAAAACTAAAGTGACGTAATCAAGTAAACAATTCAAGTCAAGAGGGATCACAAAGAAGGCGGCTGTAATTTTCTTGCATTTCTCAAATATTTGCTTACAATATGGATTATTAGATTATCAAATATATTTGCACAAGCTGTGATAATGATAATACATGCTGCTTTGCTTTACGCGTTGTCGGTGCGGGTCTCATGCTTCAGTTTTTCTTAGTGGAATGAGAAACATTACTGTCCCCTGCGGTTGCTGAAAGATACATTCTCTCACGCAGGTGCAAAACAAGCACATTTAGTTCAGCCTGCTGTCGTCCGTTTGGTGTGATCACATGCAGCTTTTCAGTCCAGATGCGGCCGATGCAAGCTGACCGTTGGTTTTTATCTGCACTAAATGTTTGACATCGGCAGATGCAGATTTGGTGCCTGAGAAACATTTCTTATTATTATAAGCTTAAGCAAGGGTGACGCAGTGGCGCAGTGGGTACCGCTCCCGCCTCACAGCAAGAAGGTCGCTGTTTCGAGCCTCGGCTGGGTCAGTTGGCATTTCTGTGTGGAGTTTGCATGTTTTCCCTGCATTTGTGTGGGCTTCCTCCGGTTGCTCCGGTTTCCCTCACAAGTTTAAAGACATCATGGAGTACAGGTGAATTGGGTAAGCTAAATTGTCTGTAGTGTATGTGTGTGAATGAGAATGTATCAGTGTTTCCCAGTGATGTGTTGCAGCTGGAAGGGCATCCAATGCGTAAAAACATGTGCTGGATAAGTTGGCAGTTCATTCCACTGTGGTGATCCCAGATTAATAAAGGGACTAGGCCAAAAAGAAAATGAATAAATGAATAAGCTTAAGCAATATTTGTGCTGCTTAATAGCTTTTCAAAAAATGTACTGTTCAAAAGGAACAGTATTTTCAATTTAATTCATCTTTATTTCTATAGCGCTTTTACAATGTAGATTGTGTCAAAGCAGCTTCACATAGAATATTATAATAAATTGAAACTGTGCCAGTCCAGTTTTTAGAGTTGAAGATCAATTTAGTTCAGTGTGGTTTAATTTTCACTGCTGAAAGTCCAAACAATAAAGAGCAAATCCACCAATGCGCAGCTCCACAAGTCCTGAACCATGTAAGCCAGTGGCGACAGCGACGAGGAAAACAGTAGTTATTTGAAATATAGCAATGTTTTGTATCAATGATAAAGTCTTCTTCTTTTCTGCATTTTGCAGAATAAATACATCATTTGTTTTAAAGGGAGGTATTGTGCAATTTTTGGCATTCAGAGTTATTTACCTTGTCAAAGAGTTAGATTATTATGCGAATAGACGTCAAGGTTAAATTTGGAAAAATCTAATAGACAATTAACAATAATCTAAAACTAGCCTAATCGTCAAATGGACAGATTCGACACATGCATAATCATTTTTTATACATTCCTGTCTTTTTGATGACTAGTGTATCTCTGTACTGTTAGACGTCTACCAGATTATTACTGACAGCCAAAATTTTGCCTCGTTTTAGCCAGGATATATATGTCTAGCAAAGACATCTATTTTTCCTGTAGATGTCCATTTGATTTCAATAGTATCTGGATGCAGCCTTTATGATGCAAGCTGAGATTGCATCACTCAGCGATGCAATGTCAGACACAATGCACTCAAGGGAGTGATTGACGTCACTGTAATGAGTAGGGTTAGGGGTGGAGTTAGGTGAGCGCATTAAAAAGCATTGGATGCAGCTCAGATTGCACTGCACCAGGTCTGCATCCAGACCCCTCTCTTAGATTTATACACGCTGAAGATCTGCACCAGTGCAGAAGACACGTAATGATAATCATTCTGCAAAAAAAAATGCAACTGCGGGTTTCAAACAGAGATGGAGACAAAGAGGCCAAACTTACTTCTACTTACTTCAGCTTTAACAACTTTAGTTCAGTCGAGTTCATACAAGCCCTTGAAAGAGCAATCATTAATGTGATTTATGGGCTGAGCTGATCTCACAGTATTCATCATGCTAATAGAGCACTTCATCACCAGAGATATTGGAAATGTTTAGCAATTCTTGGCAATAAACAAATTACGACTTGTAATTTTTGGATTGCATGACTTTAACCATAGTCCATTGATAGTCAGCAGATAGATAGGCTTGTGACATTTCTCACGGAGAAAGAGAGGAAGAAAAGTATTTGTTTGCCATGTCATGTCAGAGCAGTGTAAATGGGAGTATGTGATGCTCTCCCTAGGGTTCAGGAGTTCTCAGCGTGCATTTGGCAGATGTGAGTGTGGTTGGAGCCAACATGCAACACGGGGGAAACAGAGAGCCTCAGTGTGGGAGTCAGGATGGAAAACCACAGGGACTTCCACCCTTCGTCCCCCACCCGCCGACACTTGGAAAAATCCGAAATGACAGAATCTCAGCATGCACTGAAAGAGGTTGGGCTTGAGTCACTGTCAGAATGAGTCTTGAGCACCATGACGTCAGCAAGCAGTAATGTGATCAACTAGCCAATTTTCCACTTATTGTATAAACTTACAAATGTGAGCCAATTATTATCATACAGTACTTCTTTTTAGAAATATCTTCCTAATAAGGCAAGAGTCTGTTAATATCTCATTGAAACTGATGTTGTTTTTATATTCTCACTAAAGGGCTAGTAAGATTCATAATATAAAAAGCCACAACATAAATATTTATCCCAGTAAAACCTCACATACAGTGGGGGAAATAAGTATTCAACACATCACCATTTCTCTAAGGTGCTGTTGACTTGAAATTAAGTTATGTGTAATAAAATGAATTGACAAAGGAAAAAGTATTGAACACATGAAGAAAGGGAGGTGTAGAAAGGCAGCAAAAGCCCAGACAGCAGCTGAAATATCTCGGTAGTTCTTCAGCAAACCTCTGCCCTTCGTCAGTGTAAATTAATATTTGCTGCTTCTAACATCTACATTACCAGGAGGATGAAGATGAAACCAGGGTGGACATTTCAGCAAGACAATGATCCAAAACACAGCCAAAGAAACTCTCAAATGCTTTCAGAGAAAGAAAATCAAGCTGTAGAATGGCCCAGCCAATCATCTGACTTGAGTCCAATAGAAAATACAAAATAAAGATCAGATTTGATAGACGAGACCCTCTGAACCATCAAGATTTTTACACTTAAAGCCTGTGAAAAAAAATCACACCTGAGCAATGCAAGTATGGAGCAAGTATACACCAGTAAACTCACGCAGCTCTGTGATTGGCCAAACTGCTTAGTTTTTGCTTTTCGGTGATCGTCTACTCTTCCCTGTTGATCACCCCTGACCTACTTTCTGCTAAATCTGAATTTCACAATCTGAATTTCTGGTTTTGAATTTTAGGATATTAAATTGGATTGAATTTTTTCATCTTGAAAATTTGAAACTGTATTTTTATAAACCCAATATCTGCAGTCTCTGAGTTCAGAACACAAAAAATCTAAAGTTTGAAAATACATCTATAAAAAAATGCAGTTGTCTTAAATTTCAGATGTTCAATATTCAAGTTATGAAATTCAAATTAAGAAATTCATATTCAAATAAGAAATTTTATCAACATATAAAAGTTCAGATGTATTAAATTACAAATGTCAATTATTCAAAATAACACAATTCAAATTCAGATTGTTTTGGCGTATTATAAGCTCCATATGCATGCGACTTCATTTTCCACATGAGAATCGTCTTTAAGCTGCCATCTTTATTTTATGGTCCAATTATTGCTATTAATAAACCATTAATTAACACTTTTGCCTCAAAAAACTACTAATTTACTTTTTATTAATCAACATAGGCTCATTCTGAAAACGTAGCCCTATATACATTTCTGGAGATCGTGATTTATGTTGCCAGATGTGTGTATGGCTGCATTTCGTCTTTAAAATAAATGCTATTGGGTGGTATGACGCCGTTCCTTTTCGCGCTTACCAGCTGACCACTTACCTCTGTATGGACAGCTTTCTAACTGTTACCAGTTTGTCTAGTAGCTTGTCATGTGCGTTGGCGGACCTGAGACGCAGTGAGGATTTGATCACAGAAGCCAAAAAATAAAATAAACAAGTAAATAACAGGGTGAGAATGTGGTAAAATCTGAAAACATGGTAAAAATCAGACGAGGGCTTTTCTGTTTCTGGATTGCTCCTTAAAACTGTTGGTTGGGTTTAGAGAAGTAGGTGGGCGGGTCAATGAGTGCTTTTGAAAACACTATTGGTTGGATTTAGGGAGGAGGAGAGTGGGTCAGTCGATCTGTCAGTCAGTCAGTCAGCAGCCTCTGCTGGATTTACGCGAGAACAGCAGGCGCAAATGGCACTCATGAGAAATTTGAGATCTGAAAAAGCGTACACAGCAGCCTCTGGTGGAGTCGCAAAACAAAAATGTACCTCCTGGGACGTTTTTGGCGCTCTCCAGAAATGTATATAGGTGTACATTTTCAGAACGAGCCTGGATTGTTATTAATAGTTATTAAGGCAGGTTTAGGTATTTGGATTAGAAATGTAGAATAAGATCATGCAGAATATGTACTATAAAAGCACTAATTAAAAGCCAATATCTTACTAAAAAGTAGATAATGAGCAGTTATTAGTAAGAATTGGAGCTTAAATTTAAGGGTTAAGGTAATTTCTAAAAACATTTTTTTTATCTTTGACCTGATGATAGAAAGTAACATTTTACTAGTTATGCAGCTTAAAGTGTGCGTGCAATTGAAATGTACAATGTTTATTTTGCTAGCTCACATTGTTTTCACACCATTTAATCTAAAAGTTGAGTCTGGAAATCCTTTTAAGTATAAATGGATTGATTGATTAATATTTCATCTGCTCTCAAGTCTTCTGTCAATGGGAACTAACCCTAAACAAACGTGATAACTTTTCAGAGCATGGTTGCCAAGGAGATGGTGGTCAGCGAGGGGAGGCGGCAGACAGAATGGACAAACAGGCCTTCAACACACAGATCACCACCATATTGTTGAAGCTAGAGGACAACATGCAGGATGTGCTGCGCAGACTGACCACACTGGAACAGCTTACAGTATCTCAAGTATGACCAGTACCCAAATAATTCACACAATTCCTTCTCATCATACATTTTTACGATTAAGGATTCTTAGATGAATAATGATGAAATTCAAACTATGGTAACACTTTATTTGATGTCACCATTTATGCTATTAACAAACCATTAACTAAGACTATTAGCTTAATAAATGGCAAATTAGCTGCTTGTTAATAGTAAGGTGGAAGGTGGGTTTAGGATTTGGGTCAGTTTAGAGATGTTGAATAAAAGCATACTTTATAACTACAAAAAAAAAAAACATTAATATCAACAATAGGCAGGCAATAAGCCAGTAGATAATAGCATGAATTGTGACTTAAACTAAAGTGTATGTTATTCGTTAGTAACATTAGAAATGAGTCTTTTTTTTGTGATCAAATTTTTATTGAACAGTTGAAAATATTCTTGCATACATAGTTATGGCTCGTTTCCACTGATTGGTACGGTACGGGTCGGTACGCTTTTATGGCCGTTTCCACTGTCAAAAGGTGTACCGAACCGAACCGTATCGTACCACTATTTCGGCACCCATTTGAAAGGGTACCAAACAGAAGAAAGGGTACCAAAAGGGTCCCAAAGGCAGAGCTAGACACGCAGCTGAACGCTATTGGTTTACAGAGATACGTCACGAGCTCACGCAACAAGCCAGAATAAAAACAAAGGAGCCGCCATGTTTTCATACACAGCCGAGATTATATGTACTTATAATAACATATAATAACGAGCCCTGTTCGATCTGGGCTCAAATGAACATTGTCGTCGTCTTGATGAACAGCCACAAAGCCAAAAAGAAGAGCAGATTTTACCCTGTGCCCTGCGAGGGTTTTTTTTTTTTGCTTGCGCGAGCTGCGCGTCTATATTTGAAATAACAAACTTCTTGAGCTAATGATAATAACTTTGACGTGCGCTTGATTATTGACGTGCTTTTGAAACCTGATCCTGTCAGAAACTGACAAACGCGAAAGTGGTTTGTCAGTTTCTTTTTCTTTTATCATCAGGTCAAATGCGAAACGCAAAAAATCAAAAGGAGAAGCCGGAAAAAGGAGCACATTATTTTTTCAGCAAACGTGAAAAAACTGCCATGTTTAACTATTATTATCACCTTTTGGACTATTATGAACTCGAAATGATGGAATTACTTTCTAACAAGAGGCTACACGTGCTGCTGAAGATTACAGACACATTTAATCATGAGGGGTTTGCACTACATGGACTCGATTTCCTGCTGTTTTGAACCTTAATAAGGACTAAATGTATGCTGTGTGTAGTTTTTCAGTTATTGGTATCATATCAGAGACTGTAAGGGTCTGTATTTATTTATTTTATATAATTGCAGACGTTACAGTAGGCTATTTCGCACTGTCATTGATCTGCGGTTATAATCAACTCATGTTCATAGAAAAGTTAGTAATAAACATTTATACAGAAGTATTTATGTGTGTTTTGTGAGAAGTGCTTCTCATATGATATGTGAGCGACCCGTACAGCTTTACTTCAGACATTTTCTCGAGCGAAAATGACGTTGACTGCAACTTTCTGTCGTACACCACGCCCACCAAAAGAGTACCATTGGTACCCTTTAACAGTGGAAACGCAAGCCTGATAAAGGTGACCTGTACTGACCCGTACCGTACCGTACTGTACCAGTCAGTGGAAACGAGCCATTATAGACAAGGATACCAACCAACTGCATCCCCCCCCACCCCCTCTCCGCAATTTCTATTATATATATTTATATAAAATTAAATAAATAAATAAAAAGGGGGTAGAATACATAAATAAATGATACGTAAACAAACCTCTGCATTTAACGTCTTACAAGAACACTTTTAAAAAAGGTTGATACATAAGACTTTTACACAAAACTTAAATAAAATGCAAGAAAAAAAATCACAATAGCATATCTTTTATCTTAGTTATTGCACATATCCATGAAGCAATAGTTTTTGTAGAAGCGCCATGCATCCTTGTCACAGACAGTTCCATATTTGCGATGTCCAAGAACATATACATCCAGTGTTTTCGGTCCAGGGAGTGTGGCGGCTCACATTAAAAATGAATCTTAAAGGTGCAGTAGGTGATTTGTTGTGCTGGGTAAGGCATAAAACTAAAAAATGTTCATCAAATTAAACAGTGTCGGGCTGACATCTCCCATAATTCCGATAAGTAGCTCAAACTGTCAGATCTGCCGTTTGTACATAGACACGCTGCGCGTTCATGAGAGAGAGAGAGAGAGAGAGAGAGCGAGCATGCGAGCGAGAGGTGAAAACATGTCAAAAGTTTTTTAAATCCTGAATCAATATTGGAGTTACCTTTGCACGCTGGAGGAAGGACGACACCTAGCTGAAGGATTTCTTTTAGACAGGTAATGTTCTGTTTTAAAACTATTTTAGCTTCACGCAAAGCTGATGTAGATGTTGTTGTTACAAGTGGGTTATATGCACAGAAGTGTTGTTCAGCCACTGAAATCTTCCGGTGACAGATTGATGTGACTATTTCCAGTTTCATAAAGGAGCTTTTACAGCATCGATAATGTAGATTTCATTTAGTTTAACAACAAAACACAAGTAAATAGCGCTATTCCGCCTACTCTTCACTGAGGTGAAGTTGGTTTTATATTCACTTTACATTGGTTTATTTTTGAACAATGACGACCTGTGACACGCTCCCTATATTGTTTACTATGCTACTCTAAATATTCGCTCTGAAATAGCATGTCAGTTTGGCTTAGTAATGAGGGTAATTCCTGCATGCAGCCGGACAAGCACTAGTCGCTTTTAACACGTGAGAGAGGGTTCTATTGTCATCTTTAAGGTGCGTATGCTCGTGTTTCAGGAAGCGTGGCTCTGGACGGCAGGGGAGGAACAGAGATTTATGCTAACCGGTTAGCATTATGGAAGATCACTTACTGCACCTTTAATTAAATCTTGTAGAAATAATTTTTGGTGTGTTTTTTTTTATTACCATTTGAACTTGAATGAGTGTTATAATTCATGATTCTTTATATTTTATACCTTAAAATAGACTAGTGCTTCATTAAGATTTCAGTATTTTTTAAAATAAAAGATTGTTTTGACATAATTTAACCCTCTACTGCACGCATTATGATAAATCTATAAAAAAAATATTTGACTGTTTTTATTTTCTTAAAATGACTTAACTTGGGCCCAATCCTAATTCTACCCCTTAGCCTACCCCTCGTTTTGCATGTTCAGGCCAAGGGGAAGGGGTGTCCTAATTCTCTTTAGCTTGAAGGCGTAGGGCTAAAAGGAAGAGGTGAATAGCCCTTCGAACGAAGATTTTTTAGGACCACACTCGAAACCAAGAGGTAAGAAAATTTCCCAGAATACACCAGCCACAATGGCAGTTTCGCTGAACCCGGAAGTAAGGAGAGCCACAAATTAGTATTTTTTTCTATCTACAAAAACAGAATTGGGATTGGTCCTTGAAGTGCTGTAAAAGTTTTATTTTTTTAAGGTACTTTATGATATGTTGGCATATAGCAACAACGTCCAATAGTGCAGTGGTTCACAACCTTTTTTTACCTGACACCCACTTTTCCCCCGGAAAATATTGCAAGGCCCCCCTCAACATTTAATGATATTACAATCATTTAAGTTTGCAGTAACGATGACAAAAAAATTTGTTTTCAAACAAACGGTATTTTTATTACTATATGTAGATATGTTTATGCACAAATAATAAAATAATGTAAAATATAAAAGCAAAACATCAGTAGGCCATTTGTAACTGAAAAACGTGAGGCTTTGGCCTTTAAATTGGCCCTATATTAGTTGCCAAGTTTTTAAAAGTTTCTTGTCAGTAGCTGTGACGGCCTTCATCTCATTTTGGGTGTGTGTCAATTGCTTTGTGCGTTAAAAAATGCTCTGAGCTTGTCGTGCTATTGGGGATAAGTCGTCTGCAAATGTCTTATGACCCATTAACAGCAAGTGGTACGGTATGGTTCGTTTCGGTGCACTTTTATGGTCGTTTCCACTGTCAAAAGGCATACTAAACTGTACCGTACCACTTTTTTGCGTGGTAACACGAGAAAGGGTACCAAAAGTTGGAGCTACACGAGCAGCTGAGCACTGATTGGTTACAGAGTGACGTCAGGAGCTTGTGGAGCTAGCCAGAATAAAAACAATGGAACCGCCATGTTTTAAAAACATTGTAATACTATATGCATATAATAACGAGCCATTGATGACCTGAGCTCAAACAAACCTTGTCGTTGTCTTGATGTACAGTCACAAAGCCAAGAAGAAAAAAATCTGCCGTGTCCTGTTGTTGTTTTACAAGGCGGTTTAAAAGTGCGAGCGGTTTTCGCTTTCTCCAGGAAGCTCGCAATCGCGTCTATATTTCTATATATAATAACGTGTGTGTGATTATTGAAGTATCTTTGACATCTGATCCGTTCAGAAAAGAAAACGACAAAAGCGAGAGTGAAGTGCGAACAAACAAAGGAGAAGCCCGACAAAACACAGGAGCAAATTTTTTCAGCAACTTAAATCACGAACAAACTGCCATGTTTATTATCGCCTTTTGGACTATTATGAACTGGGAATGACAGAATACTCTCTAACAGAGGTTACATGTGCTGCTAAAAATTGATGACAGATGAGAGGTTTGCACTGACTGTGGACTATGTTATGTGTTGTTTTTGAATCTAAATAAGGACTAAATGTATGCTGTATGTTTTTCTGCCATTAATAACATATCGGAGACTGTAAGGGTCTGTATGTGTTTAAATATGTTCATTTATTGATTTATTTTATATAATTGCAGACATAACAGTAGGTACAGTCATTGATCTGCAGTTATAATCAAATTATGTTCATAGAAAAGTTAGTAATAAACATTTATACACAAAGCATCTGTTTTGTGAGAAGTGCTTCTCATATGATATGTGAACGACCTGTACAGCTTTAGTGTAGACATTTATTCGAGCGAGAATGACGTTGGCTGAAACGTTCTGTCGTACACCATGCCCACCAAAAAGGTACCCTTGGTAGTGTAAACATGAGCCTGATAAAGGTGACCCATACTGTACCAGTTAGTGAAAACACTACCAAGGGTACACTACAAAGGCTACCTTTTACAAATTTGTCCTTTTTTTGGTCAGCCAGAGGATAAAATTAACTAAGGAAACTTGATCGTTCTCCTAATTATCCACTGCTAAAAAATTTTCTTAAATATGACGTGACCCCACACAGAGCTCGCTGAGTCCCGCTTGTGGGCTGGAACCTCCCTGTTGGGAACCGCTGCAATAATGGATCTAACTTAGAAGTTTCTAATTTAGAACTTTCCTTATAATTAATAATTTTGTTGTTTGAAATGATTTAATTGGTGTTGCAGTATTATTCACTTTAACACAGAACTTATAAATGATACCTTATATATACTTTCCAACAACTGATATTCCAACAGCTTTCATTTATGCCATTCTTTTTTGCTGAATATTATTGAAAACAAACATAATTATCATGTATACAACATACAGTAGGTATAAATATTTCCTCCAGTAAATATTATAACAAATAAACAACAAGTCTAATATATCCAGATGCATCAGAATAATGGGTCACACTTTATTTTGATGGTCCATTTGTTGAATTTAAGTTACATTGCAACTAATTATCATTAGATTATAAGTAGACTGTTAGGTTGGGGTTAGGGTTAGTGTAAGTTGACATGTAATTGCAAAGTTTCTTATAGTCAGTTAAATGTCTGTTGAAGGACTGTTAAATGTCAGTGTCAACAGATATTAAGCAGAGAGTCTACTAATACTCAAATGGACCATCAAAATAAAGTGTTACTGAATAATGTAGCTACTAGCTAACAATGTTTATATATTATACACTATACTACGCCTGTCTTATATACCTCTGAGCTAACTTACCTGAACTGTCTGCATCACAGCTCTTATCAAATGTCCAATCTGCATCATTCTCATGTTCACTAAAACCCATCTCATTCTCACTTTCATCTGCAGGAAGAGCCAGTTCTGTCCTTTTCTTCTTTCACTTACCATACACTGCAAAAAAACTTTTCTTACTTAGATTTTTTTTGTCTTGTTTCAAGTCCAAACATCTGAAAATTCTTATATCAAGAAACATTTTCTTGGCAAGCAAAATGTCTTGTTTTCAGAAATAATATGGTAATATTTAGTCAGTTTTTCCTTAAAACAAGCAAAATAATCTGCCAATGGGGTAAGCAAAACAATCTTTGTTTTTCCTTTTGACATAAGATTATTTTGCTTACCCCATTGGCAGATTATTAAGCTTGTTTTAAGGAAAAACTCACTTTAATTTGGCATATTATTTCTTAAAACAAGACAGCATGTGTTGCTTGTCTAGAAAATTATTCTTGATTTAAGAATTTTTAGATATTTGGACTAGAAACAAGACAAAAAAATCTAAGTAAGAAAAGCATTTTTTGCAGTGTAAAACATAGAGGTCCTCACTAATACACTGTTCCTTGTATTTATATTTAATCAAAAGTAGTATTGCCATTAAAATTAGATTTTATCCATAATTCTAATGTCATTACCATATGAATAATCACCATTATACTACTAACATTCATGCTGTTATTGTTACAACTTAAAAGATCACAGCTGACCTCGCTAGCTAGCTAAGCTATTGCAATATTGCACTTTCCACTATTGCACAAGTGTTGCCATTTGGCAACACATACATTTGATCCATTTACAAAAATCTAATTTGATAACTTTTTTGAGTTGTGGATATGTCATCATAACTTACTGAAGGTGATGTTTCAGATTTTTTTGTGGATCTGACATAATTTGATCCTTTGTTTCTATTGACGTTTACATTTGCATTCAGCAACTACTCACAATAAACGCCAGTCTGTCAGAAATCATCACGCCACAGAAAAACACTGCATGTCATGTGACTTAACCAAAGCACATCATTGGCTGAACTAAGGTCTTCTTTTTCCAACAAAAAAATTAGGATGTTGGTCTTAAAGAAACAGTGGCAGGGAAATGAACATAAATATCATGTTGCCATATGGCAACATCGTGCGGTAGAGGGTTAAGTGTTTGTACTGTGTATATTGTTACAAATTAAATAAAAAATCCTTATTCAAAAAGAAGTTAAACCAAAAATGTAACAAGATAACAGGGATTAAAAACATAATCCCTGGTGCCCCCGCACTCTCTTTTCCCAAAATATACACCAATACACAAACCACTGAGAAAAAACGAGAATATTATTATATAATTATTTTTACAGAAAATAAGGAGCAAAATAACATCAGGAGGGGTTAAACCAAAATTAATGACAATAAACCAAACTAACTAAATTACAGAAAACTTTCCTGGAAAACATAAAGAAAAGAAAATACTGAAAACCTACTTCCCTACTAACAACACAGGAGAAAACGAAATTAATAAACAGAAGGCACCAAACCTCCCTACCATGCTCCAAGCCAGACAAGGAGACAGAAAACCATGTTTCTCCGGTTTAAGTGTACAACTCGGCACACATCGGCATCTCACAAAATGTCAACAAGAGACATCAGCAACCATCACTCATTTTCCGTCGTTGAAAATAGTAGGGAGCTGATATAATCCATGTTCTCTGATTTAAAATACGGCCACTGCAAAAAACTTAAGAACGAGAGCGAGAGAGAGAAAAAAAACACCATACACACTACAACTAATCGTAACAATATTTATTATGTATTTATAAATACACAAATGCATATATTTGAGAAAATACTTATTTATATTTCATTCATTTATTTATTTTCTTTTCGGCTTAGTCTCTTTATTAATCTGGGGTCGCCACAGCGGAATGAACCGCCTTATTTATATATAGATATAAAATATATGTATGATACAAATTATATATAAACCTAAATATTTACGTAACAAAATAGTTTTGTATATTTTGTTTCTATGTATGTGTGTGTATATATAATACACACACACACGTATATTATGTCGAAACAAACTTTTATTTTGGATGTGATTAATCACGAATTGTGTGAATGAATTGTGTAATTTAAATGCTTGTTTTGTTTCAGGCTGAAATCTCTCCTTCCAAAACCTGGCAATCTGACAAACCAAAAAAGGTCTGGTGATGAAGTGCATGGAATTCCACGGTCTGAAAAATAGTTTCATATAAACAGAATCAATTAATGGTTTCTTTATTTATCCCATTGTTTAGAGCTTGTCATGGTGGCCTTTAAACTCATCCCCTTTCGCTGCAGTGCTTACAGTTCTCTGGCCATTTGCTGTTCATTGGCTGGTGCAGTTTTACTTACAGAGGAGGAGGAGGAGGTAAGTGTTGCTTCCTGTACTATTAACTAGATGTTAGATGTTAATGAAAAGTAGTCATTTTTACATTTTTTATCTGAATCCTTTTCTGTATTCAAAGTGAACAGTTAATGTTGAATGACACCGTATGTTTGCCTCTTTCTGCAGGGTTCTTCTGAGTACTGGGAATCCTTGAAAATGCCTGAATTGTAATCTAGCTTATTGAAAGTTTGAAAAGTGCTTATATTTTAGATAAAGCGCTTGAAAATGTAATTGTGTTGATTTCATAATAATTTGTTACTACATATGTAATAATAATTAACTATTGAAAGGAGACCTATTATACCGCTTTTTTAAAAGATGTAAAAAGATGAGATGAGTAGATGAGTGTGTATGTGAAGTTTGAGCTCATAATTTCCCACAAATAATGTATTTATAACTCTTTGAATCTGCCCCTTTTAGGCTTTGATCCAAATTGTGCCGTCTTGGTAACTGCTGCTTTAGATTCAAATTGGATTGTGCTCACAGCACTCTTTTCAAAAGAGGGCAGAGCTACAAATGCCTGTGTGTCAGCATAGTGGCAGAGTTGAAAACAGGACTAAGGCCCAATCCCAATTCTACCCCTTAGCCCTTCCCCTACCCCTTGTTTTGCGCGTTCACGTCAAGGGGAAGGGGTGTCCCAATTCTCTTTAGCTTGAAGGCGTAGGGCTAAGGCAAAGGGGTGAATACCCCTTTGAATGAAGATTTTTCAGGACCACACTTGAAACCAAGGTATAAGAAAATTTCCCAGAATACACCAGCCACAGCTGCACCCAGAAGTAAGGAGATCCACAAATTAGTATTTTTTTGTCTTTATTACCAATTTTTACAACAAACACGTTGTAATATATTCATAACCACGTTCGTGTTTTACCGTGATGCTTTAAAAAAAAAAAACGCTAAAATAAAAAACAGTAAATTTTGCTATCTATAATCCATAATAATAACTCCTGCATAGCAGTCCCACAACATTCTGACACTCGATGACACTCAAATACCCTGTCTAAAAAGTCTAGTGGCTGGGAATGAGCTTTTTACAGTGTCTGCTATAATGTTAATGTGTTTTTGTGTGTGTTTACATGGATGAATATGGCCACGTTGTAAATGCACAGTGTTACGATCTAATTGCCACATTAGATTGTTATGATAATATAATATATGCCTTTAGTAATTTCCTGAGGATAAATACAAAAAAATAAAGCAGCTGGAACAACTACAGAGGTCGCCATCGTCTGATGTCATATGAAGCAAGAGATTGCGATGACATCTGATGATGTGTGCAGGTGCTGTAGTGCTGTCCCAATTCTTGATTTTTTTCAACACATTTCTAAACATAATAGTTTTAATAACTCATCTCTAATAACTGATTTATTTTATCTTTGCCATGATGACAGTAAATAATATTTGACTAGATATTTATCAAGACATTTCTATACAGCTTAAAGTGACATTTAAAGGCTTAACTAGGTTAATTAGGTTAACTAGGCAGGTTAGGGTAATTAGGCAAGTTATTGTATAAAGATAGTTTGTTCTGTAGACAATAAAAAAAGAGCTTAAAGGGGCTAATAATTTTGACCTTAAAATGGTGTTTAAAACATTTAAAACTGCTTTTATTCAAGCTGAAATAAACAAATAAGACTTTCTCCGAAAGAAAAAATATTATTATCAGACATAATGTGACGATTTCCTTGCTCTGTTAAACATAATTTGGGAAATATTTAAAAAAAAAAAGAGGGGGCTAAATAATTCTGACTATATACAGTATTACAGGAATACATTACAATTGAAAAAATGTTCAAATTTAAACAATTATTTTTGATTGTAAGAAAATTTGACTTCTTATGTACATTTAAACTTTACTGTTTATCATTATAACACATTCTGTTGTGTTTTTGTTTTATGTTTTATCGCAGGTCATTCTTTTGCCTTTCAAATACCTTTTTCTAAAACATTGCATATTTTACTTATATTGCACATATTTTACATTTGTTTCATTTGTTTCATTCTGTTGTTACAACACAACAGAATGTGTTATAATGATAAACAGTAAAGTTTAAATGTACATAAGCAGTCAAATTTTCTTACAATCAAAAATAATTGTTTAAATTTGAACATTTTTTCAATTGTAATGTATTCCTGTAATACTGTATATAGTCAGAATTATTAGCCCCCTCTTTTTTTTTTATATATTTCCCAAATTATGTTTAACAGAGCAAGGAAATCGTCACATTATGTCTGATAATAATATTTTTTCTTTTCCAGAGGAAGAATTATTCATTAATAAAACATTCAACTTTTAATTGAGCTGACAAATAGCGCCTATTTTACTCTCTCTCTCTCTCTCTCTCTCTCTCTCTCTCTCTCTCTCTCTCTCATTTTGCTTTTGCATTTGTCTTATCATAATAAAGGCTGAACCCCAAAAAATAAATCTTAAAAAATAAAAAAATTTGGCTTTAACAAAATAAATATAAAGAAACATAAATAAAGTCTATATATATGTGTTACAGCGTTTTCAAATGGGAATATTTCTGATATGTCTTCTAAAGTATATACTGCATATGTAGCCCACTATATGTAAGAGAAGACAATAGTATATTTTTATAAGCTACAGTCATGCAATATGTATACATTTGTTATTGTTTTGTAGTGCAATTATTTTGTAAAATGATTAAAGAATTTGAATTAACAGTTGTATTTTGACTGATTGATAGTCAGACAGACAAATTGTATAACCAACTATAAAAATGTAGAATTTTTTTAGATTTGTCCAGAAACCAAAGTCTGTATCAATGCGGGCCTATTGGGATACTATAGTGTTTCCACACGGACTCAAATAAAGACGGGACATAAACAATCTTGTTCAAAGACCGATCTATTTTTAAAGCCTAAAAGCACTAATTTATCAATATATACACTGAGTAAAGAAACGTGACATTTTTTAGAAAAAAGTCTGAATCGTACTAGGCAGTCACGTTCTCTTTTGGAAATAATAATATGGTTTTTGAAGTCAAGAAACGTTTGCACAGTGGACGTCGCTGATATGAAGTCTCTTAGACACTTGTAGTAGTATGTAAACATTGGCCAGTGACCGTCTCTGTTGTTGCTTTATGAATATTGAATTAAGCACGTGATTGCTTTTGTAGAAAAGTGACTTATTAAATATTCATAAGAACAGCCTTCGTGGTAGTAGGATTCGCAATTCACGAATGCGCTGGTGTACGCGCACGTGGTGAATTTGTAAACACGATTTTTTGCGACGAGCATTGATTCATTATGTGCTGTTAATAAAAACGGGAGGAGAGTTGATTATTGTGATGGAAGAAGCAAATCCTCCTCCGAACTGGATCCAGCAGCACGCTGTCGTAAGAGAGAGTCACATTCCTCTTGTTTTAAAGATAAATGAATGTAAAGGTGTACTGCATATTTGTACAACTGTTGTTTAATATGTTCTTCAGTACCAAGAGCTGATGCGTTTAGAAGTCGGAGACACTGCTCAAGTATATGCTGCCTTCCTGGTGTACAAGGATCTGACAGAAGGTGATATCAGCACTCCTAAAATTCTGGCTAAAAGTACAGTAGAATATCAAGTTGAAACGACAAAAAGAGACTAGATGATCCTTAAAGAGACAGTTCACCCCAAAATTGTAACTTACACATTTACTCACCGTCAAGTGGTTCCAAAGATTTATAAAGTTCTGCTGGACACAACAGAACCCATCCCGATTTTCATTCATTCATTTTCGGCTTGGTCCTTTTATTAATCTGAAAATGCCACAGCGGAATGATCCACCCACTTATCCAGCATATGTTTTACGCAGCAGATGCCCTTCCAGCTGCAACCCTTCACTGTGAAACACTCATACGTTCTCATTCACACTACGGACAATTTAGCTTAACTAATTCACCCATATCGTATGTTGTTGGACTCCGGGGGAAACCCATGTGAACACAGGGAGAACTTGCAAACTCCACAAAGAAATGCCAACTGACCCAGCAGAGGCTCGAACCAGCGACCTTCTTGTTAGGCGATTGTGCTACCCAGTGCGCCACTGTGATGCCCAAATTTTAATATTGAAATATTATTGAAATAGCCAGATGTATTTTTTACATTGAAACAACATTGATACAATGATGTAGAACGGTAGAAAACCAACCTGCATATGACCAAGCTTCAGTGTTGAAATACGGTTGAAAGTACGGTAGTTGTTGTTTCAGTGTTGAATTATAAACCTTAAGGTGTTTAAAAAAATATTAGCCATAGATGTTTTTTTTCCTACTATGGAAGTCAATGGCTATCGGTTTCTGACATTCTTCAAAACACCTTCTTTTGGGTTCATCAGAAGAAAGAAACCCATAAAGGGTTTGGACCCACTTGAGAGTGAGTGAATGAGTACGTTTTCATTTTTGGATGAGCTATCCTTTTAATCTTTGTTTTACAGTGCGTAAATGGAAAGATGTGGTCGGGGTTTCCTGTCCGGAGTTACAGGCGGTTCTTCTGGAGGGTCAAGTAAAGGAAGGAGAAACGGTCCAGATGATTTACCCTCTGCCTTCACACAGATCCATCAAGCACAGAGAGTAGGACGCGCTGTCAGCATTTATTGTAATATGTCACTTCTAGTAATGAGTGCTTTCAAAACTCCGCACCATGGGACTTTAGGGTAAAACTTAAAATAATGTTCATTCATTCATTTTTCTTTGGCTTAGTCCCTTATTTACCAGGAGTCGCCACAGCGGAATGAACTACCAACTATTCCAGCATATGTTTTAGTGGATGCCTTTCCAGCCCCAACTTATAACTGGGAAACTAAAATAACATCAATGTGGGTTTTTATATTGTATTACTTTAATCTAAATACATTAATTGTGCTACATTTGGCAACACATTTTATGATATTCAACTGAGAGTCAGTTTTAAAGGAATAGTTCATCCAAAAAGGATCATTACCCCATAATTTACTCACCCTCATACCATCTTAGTTGGAGTGGTTTTAAGTTTTATTTTTCCATGCTGTAAAATGGTATTGGATGGTGACGTTTATTTTGAAGCTTCCAAAAGTCAAACTAACCCATACGGCGCCAGTGTTAACACTTGTCTTATGAAACAGATTGATGTGTTTTTATAACAAAAATTTTCCAAATCAATGTAATTCCAGTACCTGGAAGCCAAATGCATTTAATGCGCTACTGATATTACCTACAGTTGAATTATTCAGAGTTATTAGCCCTCCTGAATTATTAGCCCTGTTTATTTTTTTTTCCACAATTTCTTTTTAAGAGAGAGAAGATTATTTGAACATATTTCTAAACTTTTTTTCAGAATCAGTTTTATTGGCCAGTGTGCTTCACACACACACAAGGAATTTGTTTTGGCAACAGATGCTTCCAGTGTACATAAAGTGACAAGTGACAACACAAAATTAAATATGAGAAAAGAAAAAGGCGATAAACATTAAACAGAGATGAAGTTAGTCAAAAAGATCTGGATGTTGAGTTGTATGTACAGATTTGTTGTGAATATACATGTTATAAGGTGCTGTGTACCAATGCGAATGAAGAAAGTATTGCATTGTATATTGTTATAAGGTGCTGTGTACAAGTGCGTATGATAAAGTATTGCACGTTTATTGCACAGTAGGAGAATATTTAACTGTTCATGAGGTAGAGGGCCTGAGGAAAGAAACTTTTCCTGTGTCTGGCTGTTTTTGTGCTTGGTGCTCTGTAGCGCCGACCAGACGGTAACAGTTCTAACAGGCAGTGTGCTGGGTGCGAGGAGTCCAGAGTGATTTTGTGAGCCCTTTTACTCACTCTGGAAAAGTACAGTTCTTGAAGTGTAGGAAGGGGAGGTGCCAGTGATTCGTTCAGCAGTCCGGACTATTCGCTGTAATCTACGGAGGTCGGTTTTGGCAGCTGAGCTGAACCAGAAGGTGATTGAAGTGCAGAGGATGGATTGGATGGAACCTCCTGTGGCAGGTTGAACTTCCTCAGCTGACGAAGGAAGTACAGTCTCTGCTGGGCTTTTTTCACAATAGAGTCTATGTGAATGTCCCACTTCAGATCCTGAGAGATGGTGGTGCCCAGGAACCTGAATGACTCTACTGCAGCCACAGTGCTGTTCATGATGGTGAGTGGGGGGAGTGCAGGGGGGTTTCTGCACCAGGTTGTTGTATCTGCACCATAAAGCCATCAGCTCCACCTCCTGTCTGTATGCAGACTCGTCACCGTTCTTAATGAGGCCGATAACAGTAGTGTCATCCGCAAACTTCAAGAGCTTAA
>CAIGQZ010032741.1:237421-249320 GCA_903798205.1 Danio tinwini | reverse complement strand
ATGTTAAGGCAACAGGTCTGTAGTCATTGAGTCCTGTGATCTTTGGACGGAACTTTGCGCTGTTACAGTGATCTGTTGAAGATATGTGTGAAATCGAGAGCCAGCTGGTCAGCGCAGGTTCTCAGACAGGCTGGTGAAACACCGTCTGGACCTGGTGCTTTTCCTCTTTTCTGTTTACTGAAGATCTGACGCAAATTAGATGGCAAATTAGATTGGGGGGGAGAGGGAGATGGCTGGAGGTGTTGATGGCTGTGTAGGGAGATGGTGCGGGCGGGTGTGAGGTGTCTGGTCAGAGGTGTTAAATCTACAGTAGAACGTATTCAGCTTGTTTGCAAGATGTTTGTTGCTGTCGATGCTGGGGGATGGTGTCTTGTAGCTAGTTATGTCTTTCAGGCCTTTCCACACTGATGCAGGGTCGTTGGCAGAAAACTGGTGTTGCAGCTTTTTGGCATAGCTCTTCTTAGCCACACCAATTTCCTTTGTCAGTGTGTTCCTGGCTTTATTGTACAAAATCCTGTCCCCACTCCTGTAGACATTCTCTTTTACCTGACGAAGCTGTCTAAGTTTTGGTGTGAACCATGATTTATCATTGTTAAATGATAAGTAGGTCCTGGTAGGGATGCATAACTCCTCACAGAAACTGATGTATGATGTTACAGTCTCTGTGAGCTCGTCTAGGTCGGTGGCTGCAGCTTCAAAAACACTCCAATCAGTGCATTCAAAACAGGCTTGTAAGACCTGCTCTGTGTCGTTGGTCCATTTCTTAACAGTCCTTAATACTGGCTTAGTAGTTTTAAGTTTTTGTCTGTAAGTTGGTATAAGATGAAGCAGTGGCCAGAGAGTCCTAGAGCTGCTCTGGCGACGGAGCGATATGCATCCTTTATTGTGGTGTAGCAGTGGTCCAAAATGTTATTGTCTCTGGTGGGGCATGTGATGTGCTGTTTGAAATTAGGCATCTCATGTGTGAGTTTTGCCTGATTAAAATCACAGAGAATGATAAAAGCAGAGTCCGGGTGTCGTTGTTCAGTCTCTGTGATCAGATCAGACAGCTGTTGTAACGCAGTACTCACGTGTGCTTGCGGTGGAATGTAAACACAGATGAGAATGAACGAGGAAAACTCCCTTGGTGCGTAGAACGGCTTACAGTTAATGAAGAGCACTTCCACATCAAGACAGCACATCTTCTTTAAACTTAATAGTTTTAATAACTCATTTCTAACTACTGATTTATTTTATCTTTGCCATGATGACAGTACTTAATATTTTACTATGTAGTTATTTTTTTAGATACTAGTAGTATTCAGATTAAAGTGCAAATTGAAAGGCTTAACTGGGTTAATTAGGGAAGTTAGGGTAATTAGTCAAATCTTTGTTTTGTCAAATCAAAAAATTGTTCTGTAGACAATTGAAAAAAACTGCTTAAAGGAGCTAATAATATTTTTTTGTCTATGATTTATTTAACATTTTTCTATTTTGCAAACATATCAAACAACCCTTATAGAAATAATAATAGAAAAAAACATAAATAAATAAAAATAATAATAAAATAAAGTAAAAGAAAATTACACAAATAATGCAGGGTATATGTCTATATTTATGCAATAATCCCAATGTTACAATTTGAGTAATGAAAGATTACTAACTGATGTATTATTATTGTCATGGTCTAGCAAGGGAGATCAGTCTAGATCCAGCTGGAGAGTTTTAACATAAGAAAAAAGGGCATTCCAAATTTTGACAAATGTTCTGTTATCATGTCTTTGAAGGGAGTATCTAATCTTCTCTAGTTTTAGGAGCTAATAATATTGACCCTAAAATACAAAAACTGCTTTTATTCTAGCCGAAATAAAACAAATAAGACTTTCTCCAAAAGAAAAAATATTATAGGAAATGCTATGTAAAATTCTTTGCTCTGTTAAACATCATTTGGGAAATAATTGAAACAATTATTCACAGGAGGGTGAATAGTTTTCTGTATATTACTGCTAAACATGATTGTTTCTTACAGGTTGCGCAGTATATTAGACAGAGGTTCCCCTTTGCTCTTGTGTGCGGTGGCTTCTGACTCCACTCTGGTGTACCAGAGATTAAGTGATGGCTTTCTAACTCCTGAGCCTCCAGTGGACATTCAAGACCAAGGCCGCCGACAGCACCGCAAACGGAGGTTACAGACATGATGGATTGTGATTTGAAGTGAGAATCTGGTTTGATTTATGGTTGATGTTGGACAGTTTAGCTGCATTTATAAATAATATAATAATAAAAATAATAATATTTTATATAAATACACGCATGCACATATACATTTGGGGGAAAAAATATATATATATCACACACACACATACACACACTTTCAAATTGATATGTTCATCCATGTATTCACAAATGCATAATAAACATACACAGTACACACACACATATATTATGTAAAAACAAACGTTTATTTCTTAATATATATATTTAAATAATGTTAAGTTTTTAAGCCAGTGGGGTTTAAATTAAATAAATTAAAATATTTCTGCATTTGTGTATGTGTGTGTGTGTGTGTGTCTATACATACATAATAATTATACACAGTAAACGTGCAATTGCAAAAATGTTAATTGTGATATGTGTATAATGTAATTGTGAAATTGCAAAAGTGTAAATAGTTTATGTAATACATGAAACACATTACAGAAACATCACTTAGCTGCTTTACTTGAGTATTTGAAATATCTTATGTTTTGAATGTGATGCATCATTTCCACTGACACAGACAGACTGGGCAGGTCATATAAAGCAGCTCCTCCCCTGTAAAATAAAACTAAATCTCCAATAGTTTTTTGCTTACATCACAGCTGAGCATTGTAAAGCCGCATTTGGTAACTTGTAACAGTCAAATCATTTCTTTTTCTCCTTTATATCTCTTAATAACTCAGCATTTTGTGTAGAGTTCCAATGTGTGATATGTTTTGTGGTCAATCGTTTCAACACATCCATATTTAACATCTTTCATATTTAATTACCTTCCTTATTGGTGACGCAGCCGCAGGATAATCTGCCGTTAGTGAGTCTTTCATGCAGAGAAATCTCCTCAGCTTTTTGGACAATTATGCATTGAGACGTTAATGTCCATATCTTGATATAAGTTGACGTTGTTGCAGATGAAATATAACACGGAAAACGTGATTTAAATATTGTCCAGTGGGCTGGATATTAACTAATAGTCATTCAAACAACTTTTACGAAGCCTCTTTGCTTTATCGTTGCTCTTGTGTGTCCGCCATGTTTGTAGTTTATTTACACCTTTTTTTTTTACCAGAGTTTGTAGTTCTAGTCAAATTCCCATGCAACGCACAATGTATTGTGGGCAATATCAGCAGTTAGAGTACGGTCCCTTCTACACTTAAAATGTTTATCGGTAATAGTAGAGCATACGGGAACCTTTGGCACACTCTTTGTATATTCTATTTTCAAATGCTATTTAGGATGCAGCACATGTCCTGCTGTAGTGGTTTGCATTACATTAACAGGAAACCAGATTTCATTCATTCTGTGGAAAGCATATTTACGCTGTTTGAATCATTTACTCACACCCTTGTACATTGTGGACTATGTGCCATTCACCATATAAAAGAATAGTAATTATGTGAACAAGTAATGCTATGCACCATGTTTCATTTAGAGGGGATCATGCCTATGCCCTAATGCCTTTGAAGGGTTACCCTATGAAGTGACAGCTTTGAAGGGATTAAGTCATAGGAAATGAGCTCTTCCTAATAGAATGCAGATTGTCACATCAGTTTGTTCCCTGCGCAAAGGATTATGGGTTATATTATCAGTTGTACTCTTCGAAATCCTTCATTCCTGAAGGGCCCTTGAAAGTAGACAGTTTTGAGCACTTCAGTGTCATATGGAATGACACTTCAATATATTTAATATATCCCGTTTGGAATGCACCATTAGGGCTTTTTTTACCGAATTAAGCGCATGGTGCAGGTGCACTAAGAAAGTCTCCAAATCTCCTTTTGCTAGAAAAAACGCTCTGCCCCAATGGTCTAAAAGGGTTCTCCTTATTCTCTTCATGAGTTACGGCTGTGTTTCGGGGTTTAACTTGCATAAAACCAATCAGAGTCTCATCCCTATGCCACGGTGGATTCACACACAGAAAACTGAATGCTTCACTAGCAAGGAAATGGATCTAGTGGGGTGTGAGGTTAAACCACATACACCGACGATTTACGAAACGTGCTGAGCTCCACCAGTTCCCCCTGAGATGAAATGGGTGTGGAAGGAGATTTTTTATGTATATTTTTTAGGGCTGTCAAAATTAGCGCATTAACGCACGCAATTAATTTGAAATATTTAACGCGTTAAAAAAAATAACGCATTTAACGCAGTTGCAGTTTTTTTTATTTCTTGTTGTGGCAGACTTGTGTTCAGGGCCAGCGTCTTGGGCGGCAGAATAGTGAGCGAACCCCCCGGTCCTCACTTTCATCTGCGAACGGGTCACTTTCTATTTCACATTCGGGTTGAGGATGGCGTGACCTACAGCGCCAGTTCAGCTAACTCCGGCTCTGCATGAGTTTAATGTGCAAAGAAATATGGATAAGACCAAGGAAGCACTTTTAGAAGGAAAGTTTCAGTAAAAAAAAAATTAAGGTCGCATCACCAGGCTCTTCAGCATTTCCTCCAGAGTTTCATGCAATTTCGGGTGTTTCATTTTTAATCATTAGACTTTAACTGCAGTTCAGCAGTTCTCTTTCATTCAGCAACATATTGTTCATGCCTCATGACAATTATTAGATGAAAATATGAAGGATTGCTGGAAGAGTGCTGTTTTAATGGAATTTGATACCGCATGGCGAACTGAAAAAAAAACCTCTGCATTTCGGGACTCGGCTGGTCCTTTAAGGTTATCAAAAATCGCTGCTTACATGGTAGACTCTTAATCCGAGTATTATCTTAATCAAAGCAGAGTATTGGTGTAAATGTAAATGTACTCAGTGAAAGTGGCAGATGATGTTGCAAGCTATCAAAGACAGCCTATTCCTCACCTTTAAGTTGATTCCAAGTGCCCTCAAATGTTTTAAGAAATTCGAGAAATATAGCCATACTTTAAGAACGCTTAGTTTAAGCAAATTTGATGAACACGATCGTGCGTGTTGATGATCTTAAGGGAGTGCGATGTACTGCGCGTTCTCTCTGTGTGTGTGTGTGTGTGTGTTGTCCCCCGATAAAGTCAATAGACTGGACTGTCTTAGCAACTGGCTAAATATTAAGGAGGACTAAGCAAAATTGTTTCTACTTTATAATTAATGTTCTCAACTCACAATACAACTTTTCCATGAATACAATTGTTTGTATTCAATACTTTATTATTATTATAATTTTCCAATTTCCATATTTGTAATGCCTGTGTTTTGGAATTTTTTTTGTGATTAATCATGATTAATTACTTTTGTGATTAATTGTGATTAATCATAAAAAAGTGTGATTAATTAGTAAAAAAATGTTATCAATTGACAGCCCTAATATTTTTATTCACAATAATAATATTTAACATATTAAACCTAGCACATTCACCTCACAGCAAGAAGGTAGCTGGTTCGAGCCTTGGCTGGGTCAGATGTCATTTCTGTGTGGAGTTTGCATGTTCTCCCCGTGTTTGCGTGGGTTTCCTCCGGGTGCTCTGGTTTCCCCCACAGTCCAAAGTCATGTGTTACAGGTGAATTGAGTATGGTAAAATTGACGTGCGTGCGTGCGTGTGTGAGTAAGTAAATGAGTGTGGATGTTTCCCAGTGATAGTTTGCGGCTGGAAGGGCATCTGCTGCGTAAAACATATGCTGGATAAGTTGCCAGTTCATTCCGCTGTGGCGACCCCAGATTAATAAAGGGACTAAGCAGAAAAGAAAATGAATATTAAACCTTTCACTTTTCCTATCTAAAGATGTTTGTGTGTTGCTGCACATCCCTGTGTGTGTAATAAGCAATGTGTATGTGCAAGAAACAGCCTATAGGCCTATATCACTGGCACACTCTTTAAATAAGAAAAAAAACCTGCAACACTTTACACCAGCTTTTAGTTTACCAATGGCAGGCTCAATTTCAGTTGCCTCAAAATAGCAACACAAGTTCTTTTCAGACCAGCATGCCAAATGAAGACAAATTTGCTGTGAAACAGGATGTGAAAATGACATCAGTGCTGGGCTCAAATTAGCAAAGTTTCTCAACTTTAGTTGTTTTTGAGAAGTCTATTTTTGGTAAGTCTAACATACATACTCTCAGGGCCATTTATATCAAAAGTTGATATTTAGCCACGCCATGTTTGCGTTTCATAACATCTAATTTTTATGAGGTTGGTCATTAGCGCTCAACCCCCAACCTGAAGGACATGGACATACACAACGGACAATTTAGCTTACCCAATTCACCTATAGCGCATGTCTTTGGATTTGTGGGGGAAACGGGAGCACCCGGAGGAAACCCACGCGAACACAGGGTTCCCTTAGGGGAACACTCTGATTGTGTGTCATACAAGAAAATTGTTGGTTTAGGTTGGGCATATTTAATGACCCACAGTCCCTGATTCCATTTTGGTGTCCACATCAAATTACATTTCTAAGTGATTTTATGTACATTTAAATCATATAAAATGCTTGTATGTTTCAAATAACTTGCATCAAAAAAGTCAAAACATGGTTGAAATTACTTTTTATCAGCATGAAGCTGCAGTCACACTGGACTTTTCTCCCCATAGACATACGCTCGTGAATGTGTCAAGTTTCGCAGATCGCTGCATTGGAAACTTCAAGCTTGGTGAACCCGTTGGTGAAATCGATTCACTTGACTGCGTGAGACCAATCGAGGATCAAAACATGACCTCTCTGGACAGAAATTTAAAACATGGAGTAATCGCTCGCCTTTTTAAAGGTGCAGTATGTAAGTTTGACACCCAGTGTTTGAACTAAGTATTGCACTCCTGGATCAAAATAAGCACAAGCGTGTGTTACTAGATTGAGTACAGGAGCGAGTGATTTAAACTGTTCTAAATAAAAGCAACGGCACGTGATAGATGGAATAATTTCCATATTAAAAGGAGTTTTGATTCTACCAACGCCTCGAATCGATATATTAGAAACAGCTTCTATTTCTCACAGCTGAACAACAGAAAACTATGACAATGATCACCTCAGGTAAAACTTGTGCGTTTTATTTAGTGCTAAACACTTAATGCGAGTTTGAATGCCATTTTACATGATATTTATTGCCATATACTGAAAGCAGCAGCAGATAGTTCACCTCAGATCTTAAAAATACAATAAACCGATTGAAATTTAACTTTAGAACTAAAGACATAGGAGTGATTCAGCATCTACATTTAATGATGTTAAAGAGGGATAACATGTATTGAATAGATTATAAACCTTACAGTTTCGTGAGTGAGTGCATATTCTGTGCTTCTGAAAGGCTGCATTTAAATTTCTGTCGTGTTTCGTCTGGTGCAAACAGCCAAATTGCTCATCACTGTGCATCTTGTCACAAAGCATGTTGTTAAGATACGCGGTTACAATGTAACATGCTCGCCTAATGTTTACGTTCATAATATTTATTTCATTTGCTAATTAATAACCTCATGTGGAACTAAATCGGTCTCATTTCGACATCTGCTATGTCGCATTTTCACTCACGGACGCATGCTTTCAGAGCCTTTCTGAATGAATGAATGAAATATGCTGTTTTCATCAAGGTAACCCGGTGTGCTGAATTATAATTGGCTAAACTGGGAATGTGCAGGTTAACTTTACCTAAACAAAGACAGCGTTCCGGCACGGAAAAACCACTTTCAAAGCAGAATATCTGACTTTACCATTTTATTTTCAGTTAAACAAGTATGTTCACTAAGGATGTTTCTTAAATATCTGAACACATATTATGGTATTTTTATGCTTTAGAGTTAAAAACTTACATACAGCACCTTTAAATGTCTGATCATCTTTTTTAATCCCGCCCCTTTTCACAGTGCTGTACAACAGAATTTTTCAAGCTCAAACTCTAGCGTGACCACAGCTTCATAGATGGATAATGAAATGGATTGTGTCTATACTTATTAAAATATATTCAAGAAATGGGTGATAATACTAAATGTTTACTACATTTTAAATGAACATCTTGCTAATAAATTGGTAAAACCTAGTAGTTTGAAGGATAGCAGCATTGTATGAAAATACTAGACTTTTCATTTGTATTTCTAGACTGCACATTGATGCTGAAATGGGGTCCTTTATTATGCCTTAGCATGATTCTTATTCTACATGTGCCTGAATGAGCGCGTTCAGTAAATCGTGTGGGTTTTTTAAAGGAAAACTAAATGAAACAGGACATTCTAAAGTGTGGAATGGACTCATCTCTCAGGTTTTATTAAAGTGCTTTGTGTTTTCAGTTCAAGTTTGAACTGATTCATGGGTAGACTAATGAAATTTGTTGAAATAACCTGTATTCATGTCTTTCCAGAGTGAAACACACACAAATCAATTATTTTGTGTTCCTCAAAAGTCATTCAAATAATTTAGAAATTGCACAAGGGCTAAAAAGTGATTTTTTTGTTTTGAATGTGTGTGTAAAGTGACCATTTACAATGCCATGCTTTGAAAGAAAACGTGAATTCACCAGCCCATGCTTAGTTGGTCAATGTATATTTATTTATTCTTTCACTCAGCGTCACACAATTTTTGGCAATATTGTTTGGCCCAACTGTGTACATAGACAACTTACGCATTCTCATGGGATATTATTCACCTCAGCGTGAAAAATACAGAAATTAATGACTTGCTGTTGTCTCATTTTTCAAAATAAAACAATTAAAATAAAACAAAAAGCACTGTGCTTAAGGCTATGGCAAGTAACTGTCATACTGTAAAAGGAAGAAGCACTTCCTGGTAATAGAACTTGTCTATGTAAAACTTTCCGAAGGCTGGTTTTGAAACTTGTACTGCTTATCAACTTAAAAGTGAACATAAATGTCAGGTGAACGTATGATATCCACCTGTTATATAGAACACAAAGGAGTATCTGAGAACTACATGACCTTAAGATACTGGAAGTGGCGTCTAAATATGGCTAGATGTTGTGATCTCCATCTCCACTACCCAACACGTCCTTAAGACCGGCCCTGAAGAAACTGTACTCGTCCAAAAATCTAATGAGGATACATACAGCCCTGCTGTCCTGAGCGTTGTAACATAACTTAACCAAGAAGGTCAAAAAGACAAAGATATATAATACACTGTGGGTGAAAAATACTTACTCACATAGTTAAAAACCAAAAACAATTGGAATGCTAGAAATGGCCTTGCGTTTCTGTCCAAATGCTTTCACTTCTTGTGTCTCGGAAGCAAGAACAGAATCGGAAGTCTCTTAATAGGAAACGACATCTCCACTGCTGGTTCACCATGTCAAAGGAAGGGCGAAGTCCAGGATTCTCTGCATGGCTCTCTCCACTAAATGTAGTCTATGAGTAGGAAAAGGCTTATGGGTAGTGTAAGGCAAGGGATTGAGGAACAGTCTGAAAATGGCTTTCCTATTTAACACTTGGGCCAAATCCCAGTCCCTTTCCGTGCCCTCTTACCAATTAAACGCTAGTCCTCAAGAGTCTCCAATACTGACCTGGAAGATATTTGGGAGACTGTGTGGACTGTAAACAGAGCGAATGACAGGGCAGAGAGTCACTTGAAGATAAGCACTCGCTGGGTAAGGAGGCATGGAAATGAGCTGAAAGGAATTATGGGACCGGATTGACTCGCTGTTGGTCGGAGTCAAAATTCCCAGCATGCTATGTCATATCCTCGTCCTCAGAGCAGTAGTCCCGTCCCTGTAAAATAAACCGTTATAATCAGGTACCTCGGAATGAAGCAAGTAGACAGGCTAGATTTTCCAAAAAAAATAAAACAAGATACATCTACAACACGACACCACAGTGCTTTGGTGTTCGCTTCCACATTGCAAGGGATAAATTTTAAACAAGTCCACTTAAAATTCTGCCAAGCAAGCTAAACCACACTTGACTTTTGACCCAAATGCTTAAACCCAACACAATGTATATACTTCTGAGCAAGTTCAAAGTACACTTTAGTTTTAGCTTGGGCTCTGCGTATAGTGTTGATACAACTGGTCCAGTCAATGGTGTACACTTCAGTTGTGATGCCAACAATTTATCTAAAAGCGATTTAGTTTCAATGCAAATGCTTTAAGCTTTAATTCACCCAAAACATGTCTCACTCCATGTAATTCCAATCCTCAGAGACCTTCATTCATCTTCAGAACACAAATTAAGACATTAAAAATGATATACGAGAGCTCCCTCATCCACCATAGACAGCAAGAGCTCTGAGACATTCAAAGTCCAGTAAAGAAACCAAAAACATTCTCAAAACCTTCAGTGCTTCAACTGTAATCATACAAACAGGGTTCACACACATTTTTACTACTAAAATTCAATGACTTTTCCAGGACTTTCAAGTACATTTTCATGACCTAATGTTTCATGTTATGTCTACATATGCATGGTAAATAATAAGAAAATGGAGGCATGTTCAATGTTATTACAGGATATCATAAAACATGCAACAATCTCTTTAGTTTAAATGAATCTTTATATCTATGTCAAATTTATTTAGACAATGATGTTCACACAGCACTAATAATGCGAGAGCATGTGTTTAACCACGGACAGAAAAAGAAGTACAACTAACTTATATTTAAGTATACAGATATCTGTTGAACTAATATTCATGACTTTTCCGAAACTTTGTGGGTTTTTCAGTCTTTCCAAAACTTTTCCAGGCCTGGAAAAAGCCATGTTAAAATTTAATGACTTTTCCAGGTTTTTCATGACCGCATGAACACTGTACGAAGCTCCAAGAACAATTTTCGGCACCAAAAAATATGACTACTTATATCTTCTCACGGGCGAAGCAGTGGCGCAGTAGGTAGTGCTGTCGTCTTGCAGCAAGAAGGTCGCTGGTTCGAGCCTCGGCTGGGTCAGTTGGCGTATCTGTGTGAAGTTTGCATGTTCTCCCTGCATTCGCGTGGGTTTCCTCCGGGCTCCGGTTTCCCCCAGAGTCCAAAGACATGCAGTACAGGTGAATTGGGTAGGCTAAATTGTCCGTAGTGTATAAGTGTGAATGAGTGTGTGTGGATGTTTCCCAGAGATGAGTTGCGGCTGGAAGGGCATCCGCTGTGTAAAATCATGCTGGATAAGTTGGCGGTTCATTCCGCTGTAGTGACCCCGGATTAATAAAGGGACTTCAAAAAGAAAATGAATGAATGAATATCTTCTCACATCAGGGGTCTGTTCTTCGTCCCTGGCTTAAATGATCTAAGATGATTTGGCAGGTTCTGGATTTTTTAATCTTGATGACTGATCTCTGGCTAATTTGGTTCTTCAAACAAAATCGTGAATCAGATTAAAATGTCTGGATGAACTGATCTGAGCTCGCTGCGTGTGTTGTGAAGAACAGATCTATTGATCCTGGAAATCATGATCAGCAACGCAATGATTGGTTGACGGCACAGCAGTGTGATGACATCATCCGATTAATATTCAATTATCCATGTGAGCAAAATTACATAAAATTCATAAGTAAACAGTTTGTTAAATATGATACCTGATAACGTTTCTCTTTGTTGTGGGCTGCAGGCTTTACACTATCATATGTTAAAGAGTATTTAGCAATTTATTTGGTTTTACATAAAAAAAAAATTGGATTTTCCTTATTATAGTAGCCAAAGTAGTATTATAGTAGCCGGTTTCTTAGTCGGTGTAAAGAAAAACTGGGTGTTTAAATTAATTTTGCATCATAAAAGCATTTTGATATTGGTAAAGGTGTCTGCAACTTTTGTGAAGCATCGAATCACC
>CAIGQZ010032741.1:213747-237021 GCA_903798205.1 Danio tinwini | reverse complement strand
CCACACTATGCTATCCGAACCGTGCCCAGGCCCGTTTCCCAGATCGTTTGAGAAGTGTGAGTGCTCTGAATCTAGCTCAGATACAGTTCACTTGGGTGGCCCTGGTCCAGTTGGAAGAGGTGGGCCTGAGCGCGGTTCACTTGGGCTCAGGCATGGTACACTTGCAGTGTGGGTGCAAGCGTGTCTAAGCCTGAAACTGAAAGCGAGACGTGACTTTTAAGGGACTGTTTGATATGGATTAATTAATCAGTCGTACTGTTCATTGAACACAATGAGCGTCGTAGTTTATTAAAAGACACAAACCCCTCACTGCACCTTCAGCAAACCTCCTAATTCCTGCAGCACGAGAACTTTATGATTGTTTATAAGCGTCACAAGTGGCTAATCTGTTCGGCAAAATATTAGACTGTGTGTCACCGCATATTAAACGACTAAAACCATATAACTAAAGAAATCTCCACTGTGCTAAGGGAGAGGGCATACTAAACAGCGCATCATCGATGACGTAAGCGTGCCCAGGCCTGAATGTAATGTGAGTGCGGGCCGTCGGGGGAGACGGGAGGGGGGACAAGCGTGCTTTGGCCCGGTTCAAAGCAATGGTACATTGTGTGAGTACGGCCTAAAACAATATCTCAATGAAAAGAAAACAATTTCCAAAATGTTGACAAGACTAAGTTTAATAAAATATCTGTTTGACTTACGAAATGAAAGATAAACAAAATAACTTCAATTACAATTTTTTTTTTGTTTTACTTAAATTAGGGTGATGCAAAAATAAGTCTACCCCACATCAAAAACTACTTTATCAAGTTTGTATGGTCTCCATGATTTTTAATGACAGCACCAAGACATCTAGGCATGGAATGAACAAGTTGGCTTTATTTTGCAACATCTATCTTTTCCCTTCCTCAAAAATAATCGCTCACTTAGAGTCACTCAAAGAGATGCTCAACTTAATGTCTCTTAAGAATTCTCCATACGTGTTTAATTGGATTCAGATCAGGAGACATATTTATAATAAGATATTAACATAGATGTGTATATGTGTGTTTATATGATGAATTTATGTGTCAGAATTCAATCATTTTGGACAAAGTGGCTTTTTACATAAAAGCTTTATTAGTCATTCTTTAACAGATGACACTGGAAAAAAATACTATATACTATTATAACATAATATCAACATCCCATTTTGAAAGTCGTGTTAATTTAATCTAACATGTCAGTATTCATTTATATTATGACAGTGCGTAAACTATTAAAGTCATTTGAAGTGATTTCACCTTAAAGTGACAGTTCCAAGAAAATAAGTATAGTTAAAATATAAACATTAAGTCTGTAAAATAAACTATTAAAAGTGTTGATGATTGTAATTGTAAGTGTTGTATTGTCGTCTTTCAGGTTGCATCTCAGCTTTAATGTGCTTTATAAATGAATAAAAAAAAAACAAAGCAGCTGCTTGCCATCGTGACAGCAATAAGATCCAATGGACGGCCGATCGCTTTCACTCCAAAATGGCGGAATCACGGGGCTCTTGCTGGGAGCTGCTGTTGCAATGGAACGTTCTATTGAGTATCACCTCTTGGTCATTCTAAGCTCTTTGGCGGCATCTAGTGGCTGTTTTACAAATAGCAACAGAGTGTCGCCTCATGGTGATTCTATGCTTTTTGACCCTACTCAGATTTGTTGGTAACACTGGTCATTCTAAGCTCTTTGGTAGGGTTCAGCCTGTGAATGTGGTTTCACATGTTTTTCACTTGAATATTCATCTGTGTGATTATTAGAGTATTTGAGTAGTGGAGTAATTCAACTTTCTTGCAAAATAAACATTTATCGGTACATACTTTTATTACTCAAGCAAATGAATAATCAAGTTCTTTTGTATTTTGACTTAAGTAATATTGTAAAGGGTGACTTTATACTTCGACTAGAATAATATTTTTTAAGGATCCCTTTAGAATCTAAAGATAATAAAACCATAAACATTCACTAATAATCCATTTTTATTTTGTTTCAAGCTAGCTTTTTTAAGCCCCACAAAAAGGCAAAACGACCTGTTATGACTGTTTCTAATGGCAGTTAAATCCAGGTTGTTCCTGGGAGATTGTCTGTGTTATGGCTGTACTGTAATTCACTTTGGATAAAAGCACCTGCTAAATCACTACTTCAACTAATAGGACTGTAAGAGCAGCTTTGTAATACGCTGTATTCCCACTGAGAGGACTAACAGGAGCTTCACAATTATACCACTGTTTCTCATCAAGTTCATTTAGACTCGCATGATAATTTGCAGATGGCAGGCAGGCAGTATCTGTATATTTATTTCTGATGCAATAATTACTTACATTTCATTTCTTAAGATTAAGACAACATAACATTTAAAGTTATATGAAAAAAAAATTATATCTGTAAGATTTAACAATTTTAATGCGTTTAAAAAAAAGACTCAAAGGTTCCACTAATTTATTAAAAAAATATTTAACAACTGACAAATTTAATTTTTTGGGGGTGTTAAAGCTGAATTTACAGCCTCGTTACTGCAGTCTTGAGTCACACCATCCTATAATCATTCTAACGTGCTTATTATGCTGACATCATCAATGATGCAAATTAGAATAACAAAAAATAAACATTTATTTGAAATCTATTATAACAATGTAAAAGTTTTCATTCAGCACTTACTGGCCTCCATTACGTAAAGCCTGCGTAAAAGTAATAACCACATATTATTAAAATTACATTTAGTTGATATTTCAAACACTGACTCCAGGGCCAAACGGAATCTGCGGATGTTTTTGGCCATTTTTGCAGAGAATTTTGGTAAAAATCTGTGGAATTATTTTGGGAGTATCATAACTAAAACCTTAATATGTGAAATAAAAAATAATATATTTTTAACTTTTATTTCATGTTTACAATGCAAATCCAACTAGATCCACTTTGTTTGGTAAACAAAGCAAGTCTCTTATATATCTACTAAAGGACAGAAAATATTACTGTACAAACTGCATTGTACATAGATCAGATGAACATTTTTACATTAGTCAATAATATTACTGTAATTGATTTAAAAGCTGAATAAATATAGATTTACCCACATTTACTCAAGTAAATAAACAGAATTAATTATGGGCTAAAAATCTGCTGAAAATCCGCGGAATTCTGCGCGCACAGATTCCATGTGGGCCTACTAATAACTAATGTTTATTTAATATGTGGCATTTATAATAAGATGGTACTGAAAAATACATTTTAAATTCCAATTCTTAAACATGCGGCCAATTCGAGATAGGAATATACAATTTTATATTGTATGATCATTTTTGTAATAGACTTTATACACTAAACACTCAAGTAAAACTGAAAAGATGTTCTTAATACTTTACTGCAGTAATACTTAATTGGGTTATACGTACTTTTACTTAATTATAATGATAACCGTTTTCAAGGTATACGGTGGTTTGAAAAAGTCAAGATTTTAAAACTGCCAAAATATTCTGTAATACCGTTCCTAAGGCATGTGTAAGATTTTTTATTTAAATTTTTTTGGGGACAACAGTATCTCCAGCAGAAAAAATATCCAAAGATGCAGTTTTACATTGTAAAGAAATTAGTGTTTTCGAAACTAATGAAGTCAATTATTCATTTGAATTACTTAGCCTGACATGTTTACTGCTCCAAAATATTATAAATCTTTCAAAAAATAAAATATATTGTGGTCAAAGAGGAAAAAAAGTTGTTGTTTTTTACCCAGACATTAAAAAAAATAACATTTTAGAGCAATAATCACAATGTCGTGATACCGTGAAATTTTTATCCAAGGTTATCATATCGTCAGATCTTATACCGGCCCATGCTTAGGCACGATACATGTCAATTTCTCCACTAGGGGGCATGTATTCATGACAAACAAAACTGTAGGTTGATGATGCTGTGACTGAGTGTGAAATCATGAGTAGCAGCCATCTTCATTACATCGTAAGGCACTTGTGCAGAAACTACTGTATTACATTCCAGAGAGCTCTACCTTGGGAAAATAAAAACTGTGTCCATGCTGACTGGCCCAGACCGGTGCAAAACGGAACAGTTAACTAAAGTGAACCATTTGGCTCAACAGTGAAAAAGTAATGTGGGACACATTAAAGAACATTTGGTGTTTTCTTGTTTTATATATTAAAAAATGGAAATTGAGGCAATTGATGATCTTATCAGATAGGGTTGGGCCGATAAGACGATGCCATCGCCGATGGCCAATAAACTTCACGATGCTGAGCGATCCATCGCCCCGCCCCACATTTATATTGATACAACTCATTATTTGCATGTCATCTTAATAGCAATAACATTCTTTTCATGAGCTGTGTTAAATTTCACACATAGCTGTCGCTTGCACAGCTGACAGTATGGTGAGGGTTAAATTAAGGATTAAACAGAACCTCTCACGTTGAAAATGTGTAGATTGAGTGGCAAACGCTGTTACCTGCAAACCCTGTTCCACAGACTTTACAGTGAATGGCTTTAGTTATTTTCATAGCGGACTTGAAGCCACTGGAAGTCTTTTATCCACTCTTGGAAAAGTGTAAATGGTGGATTAACATTCAGCACATGATCACTAATAAGATGTGCCATTATTAGTAACTTTAGAGGTTTCCAAAACTAAATCTGTCAGTGTTATTTTCATTCTCTCATCTTCAGCGCTTCACATTTCGCGGTTGTAGCTCCTGCAGACATGTCATCTGAAGGCAGAAGGCATTGACTGAGTGATTGACAGCTGATATTAAGCAATCCATTCACGTTCAGTTATAGAGCAGTGGGCCAATAAGTAGAGCACAAAGGCAGGGGAAAGCATTGCGGGCTTTTTTTTTTACTTCAGCAAGTTCACATAACAACTGTTTTAATCTGTTCCTGAGCGCTGCGTTTGGCGTTTTTCCGCGCAAAGGTGCATTTTGCACAAATGTCTCCTAAATCAGCACACACGGTGAGGATTTTGCAGTGAAAACAGGTCGAACGGCGACAATTTATGCACTAGCACAAATGCTGCCTAATATATACTTTTTGGTCGCAGAAAATTTCGGGCGCATATGAACAGATGAAGATCTTTTCTCAATTTGCTGGCATTTTTGTAATTGCACACGTTTTCTTAAATTCCAGCACGTTAGCTCCACCGTATTTTGAAGCTAAACAATTAATCAAATTGAAATAAACAAAGCTGCGATTGTTGTGCATGTGCACAGCACTATTTGTAGTAAATCTCCTCCGAGGCCAGAGGGCGCTCTCGCTGAAAGCCACAAACCTGTCTAAATACACATGAAGAAACCTAGGCTGCATCCGAAACCGCATACTTCCATACTATACAGTACACCAAAATCAGTATGCGAGCCGAGTTCCCGGATGACTTACTATCTCCGGCGAGATTCTGAAGTGCGCATCCCATGCACGCTACGCTATCCCATGATGCCCCGCGAGAGAATTCATGAATGGGAGTAAAGCGACACAACTGACGCAGGTAGGTCATGTGACCATGACAAAATGGCGGATGTAGTACGTCCGAATTTCATTCATACTTCTTACATTCATACTGTATAGAATGTACTTTTCTAACAGCCAAGTAGTACGTATAAATTCAAATGCAGTACCTACTGAGTAGTAGGCCTTTTCAGACGCAGCCCTAGGCAATCTCCTGGGTATAGGGTCCCAAATGGCACACTATACACTATGCACTACATACTTATGCACTTATACACTCAACAGAATGTTTGTAATGTCGTCCCAAATGGAACACTGTTTTTTGACAGTATTAGACGTCGAAATGAGACAGATTCAGTTCCACATGAGGTTATTAATTAGCAAATTATATAAATATTACAAATATAAACATTAGGCGAGCAGGTTACATTGTTACCGCGTGTCCTAACAACACACTTTGTGACGAGATACGCAGTGATGAGCAATTTGGCTGTTTGCTCCAGATGAAACACGACAGAAATTGAAATGCACCTGTTCAGAAACACATAATATGCACTCACTCACAAAACGGTAAGGTTTATAATCTATTTAATACATGTTAGTCCTCTTTATTTAATACATATTAACCTTCTTTGACATCATTAAATGTCGATGCTGAATCTCTCATATGTGTTTAGCTCTAAAGTTCCATTTCAAACGGTTTATTGTATTTTCAAGATCTGAGGTGAACTATCTGCTGCTGCTTTCAGTGTATGGCAATAAATGTCATGTAAAAAAGTGTTCAAACTCAAATTGTTAGCATTTAGCACTGAATAAAGCATATGAGGTTTCCCTGAGGTGATCATTGTCATAGTTTTCTGTTGTTCAGCTGTGAGAAATAGAAGCCGTTTCTAATATATCAATTCGAGGTGTTGGTTGGAACTGAAAACTCCTTTTAAAATGGAAAATATTCACTCTATCGCGTGTCGTTGCTTTTATTTAGAACACTGTTTAAATCACTCACTCCTGTCCTCAATCTGGCAACGCGCGCTTGCATTTGTTTTGATCCAGGAGTGCAATACCTAGTTCAACCACTGGGTGTCAAACTTACATACTGCATCTTTAAGAAAAAACTCCTCTATTTTTAGCTTATTTCTTCTCAAGGTGAAAACAAAACAATATTTTAAATTGATCTACAAGACTTTTTTGATATATTTGGACCAGAAACGAGACAATGTAAGAAAAAGAGTTTTTGCATTGTGATACTTTAATGTCTGTACCTGAATGCTGTTTGACTCCTCAGAACAAAGGCAAATAGAGTATGGAATCAGAAATGACTCAAAAGTATTTCACGCAAAAGATACGATGTACACATCCGTAGCCTAATTCACGTGCATAAAACCAAATTCATGTGCGTAAAATATTTATATATATTCACAAAAACAATTCACGAGCACAAAATAAAAATACATATTCATAAAATATGTTTCACAAATGCAAAACACCATTTGCAAATGTATAAGAGTGTACAAAAAGTTTTGAATGTTTAAATCTTGCAAGTTCATCTTGAATGAGAATGTGCAAATCTTCTTTCATGTACGACTCCCCCTGGATACGTGTGTGTGTATTTTTGAGACTGTCCTGGCAGAGGCAGGCAACTCGTAACTTTTCAGCCAATCAGATGAGAGCTGTATTCGATATCACCCACTCTGTGCTCCTTTTGAGCAGTCAGTTCCTCTCCAGCATGGCGAACGGAGAAGATGCGCAGGATTAAAGCATTAAATTTCCTGACTTTCACTGACTAAACTTAATTTCCATTATATCTAATGAACGTAAACAGGCTGTTGTTGTGCTTTAGTTGCCTAATATGTAAAATATATAAAATATGTAATATATATCATTCAGTAATAAATATATAAATATAAGCATTTTAAATGATTCTTATAATTCTTTTATCATTATTTAGCCAGAAAGTAAAAAAATTGACAATAAAAACATGACAACATAAATTAAGTGTTTATTTGCTTATCATGGGCTGTAGTAAACTTATCTCCTTTTCTCAAAAGGTGAAAAGTCGAACATAAATCAGGCTAAAACTCCTGTAGTCTCAGCTCAGCTGTAGGCTTTATTTGACTGGATTTGATTTTATTTGATTTGGATTTGACTGAGGCAGCGACTCTGAACACAAAACTAAAGTGCTGTCCAGCTGAATATTCTGATTTGCTGGTGGTCAAGGACATTACAGCCCAAGTTATAAATTAAATAGGCTATTGTGGATGCGGTATGATATGTTAATCTGGTTTATCTTTTTTCAACATTAAATGCAATGTTTTATTTTGATTGATATAGTGTCGTGTGTTCTGTTAAGTTTAAGTTTTGCTTTAGCCTACGTGGATGCGTGGGAGGAATGAGCCACGACATGATCGTCTTTTCCGTATAACTTTTACTTAACATCTTGAACAACGCAGATCCACTCACACAGTACAAGTGTCATAAACACACTGCTTACACGTCACTGTTTCTCTTGCTCCGGCACAGAACAGTGCGATGAGCATGCGAGCAACCTCTATATTCAACTGAACTTCCCGTACACAACGTAACTCAGTGCATTCTCTCTGATTGACATAACTAAACAGCCGATGGAAATGAGAACAGAAAAAACACAGTGAATAGACTTAAAGGGACCATGCTCTCTTTACTACAGTAGTTTTTTAGCCTAATCTTGTTTAGGCGATCATTTGGAGTTTTACGTTTCAATGGTCTGAAAAATCAGTAGGACATGTAAATCTTATTTGCAGTGTTGGGAACGTAATACAATACAAGTCACTTAAGAAAAGGAGCTAAATGTGTTTCTTTTTAAGGAAAGTAATGTGAAAATAGTCTATTGTTTTTTTTTTGCGTTTAAAAAAAGAGGAAGGTTTATTTGCTTATTTGCAGTTATTCATAAGCATTTACACTTTAATTTTATAAATTGGCTTAATTAAATATACTTGTACTACATTTTATTTAATGAAATGTAAAATTTTTTGTTAGGCTACATTTAAAATGTCTCATCATTTCTCATTACTGATCTGAATGCGCCACTTACTGGAATGATTTAGCATTTTTATTCTGTATTCTGTAAAGTCTTTTCTGCATGAGGGATTAATGCGGCATAATATCACAAAGTAAATTGACCCAGCTGGGAAGAATCGCGTCAGTTTTAACAAATATATATAAATAAGCTGATTTATAATTAAATTATAATTTTTCCATTAACCACACGTTATTCTGTGTGTGCGGCAAGTTATTCATGACCCAGATGACAAGTAATAAAATAAAATAATAAACAAACAAGCTAATTATTGATAATAATAAAAAACAAAGGCAAAAACAAAAACAAACTTAATTTATTAAAACTGACGCGATTCTTCTCAGCTCTTCTCTTCTGTGATGCAGCTGTAGGTTGGAGGGCAGGTTATCAGAGCAGTGATAAGCCCAATTTAAAAATCCTGAACAGCATCAAACCAGATCAAATTTCATTTCATCAAAAATCAATGTTTGAAATGATCCGAGAGGCTCTGATTTGTGGTGAAAAAGATCCCGGAAAGTATTAATACTAGATTTATATTCTACATATTACTAAAGCACAACAACAACCGGTTTAAGTTCATTAGATATAATGGAAATTAAGTTTAGTCAGTGAAAGTCAGGAAATTTAATGCTTGAATCCTGCGCATCTCCTTCTCCGTTCGCCATGCTGGAGAGGAACTGACTGCGCAAAAGGAGCGCAGAGTGGGTGATATCGAATACAGCTCTCATCTGATTGGCTGAAAGGTTACGAGTTGTCTGCCACTGCCAGAACAGTCTCAAAAATACACACACACGTATCCAGGGGGAGTCATACGTGAAAGAAGATTTGCACATTCTCATTCAGGATGAACTCGCAAGATTTAAAAATTCAAAACTTTTTGTACACTCTTATACATTTGCAAATGGTGTTTTGCATTTGTAAAAACGTATTTTATGAATATGTATTTTTATTTTGTGCACGTGAATTGTTTTTGTGAATATATATAAATATTTTACGCACATGAATTTGGTTTTATGAACGTGAATTAGGCTACGCATGTTTACATCGTGTCTTTTCGTGAAATACTTTTGAGTCATTTCTGATTCCATAATAGAGCTATTCAATCCATCTTGTGAAACTATCGCAATATTTGTTTGAGAAAAAAATATCAGATTTTCCCAATACCATGCAGCCCTACTCTGCTCCATTTACGAAAAATAAATAAATAAATAAAATAACAGTAAAATAAAAAAGCGCCTCTATTAAATCACCCTGCCCTAGTGGATTTAAAGGGTCACAAAACACCAAAACACATTTTCTGAGCTGCTGACAGTCATAAATGTGTCCCACGCTGCTATAAACACTATTAGGACACGCATATTTCCCTAAAAAGTGAAAATTGTTTGTTTTTGCATTATTTTGAGCAAATTCTTCCGGTTTGAAATTAATTTTTGAAGCCGCATCACGGCGATTAGACACTTGTGTGTAGTCCAGCGTGGAGAGTACATTGTGACGTCTCTGAGTTTGCAGCATTAATTCATGACAAAGACTTGGTTCAAACCAATCAGCGCGCTCTATTGTGTATGTGGTGCAACTTCATTAATATGCATGATAGCTTCGAAGACTGTTTACCTGTTACAGTGTTTAGACGACAGAGAGACGCCTCGTTGTGTTGCCAAAACAAGTGAAAGAACGAGAATTTGGAGACATGGGTCATCAGTGTTGTGTTTATTAATGTGCTGCAATGAAGGTTTTGTTTGCATTTACCCGCTATGAGAGCGCAGCTGGACTCACGTGTGAATTACAGTGCACGCAACAGAAATGCGTTTGTAAGGAACATTTTTATCCAAGAGCTTTTCGCATCTGGAAATGATGAAATCCGGATTTGCTACTCGTCTCCTTTTAAAAAAAGACACGGATCCAGTTTGTGTTGATTGTCCTGTGTCTACAGATTTGGTAAGTGTGTGTGAGAACAGTGCCCTTTTGTTTATTCAGATGGCAAAGATAGTTTGTATCTTTAGCAGAGCTCTTTCAGTTTTTAAAGACACACACTATAGTCAAAATGATTTAGTTACTAAGTTTACCGTATGTTAATATTACTGCAATAATATAGTAAACATGTAAACGCCACAATCAAACTATTACTGTCGTGTAGAATTTTCGCCGCATGTTGTGACAGGATAGTTTATACACACACGGCTTTCTGACGCTACCTACAGAGTGCATCTAAGATATCAAGAAATTCAGAGGATTTTTTTCTCCCATTCGCCATGCAGTATCAAACATTTCATTAAAACTCCACTTTCCAGCAGTTTCTCTCGTTTGTCACTTGAGACATGCAAGAAATGTTCCTAAATAAAAAGTGAAAGTGCCAAACTGCAGTTAAAGTCGACAAATTAATAATTTGGCAAATAATTTGATTACTGATGTCCATGTAAACACAGTCACTGTCTATCTCCCCTGCATCTGTATGTTTGTTTTGCCTGTTGCCAGATGTAGCGGACTTCTTACCTGCACAATCGGATTCGAAACCGCCCAATCTGGCAACACTGTTTACCTCGCCTCTGTGAAAATCAGCGCGTGCCCAAATGAAAACTCCCATATTTGCAAATCCTTTCCTCTTTCCCTCCCTCGTCACTCCCACCTAAACAGAGCTGGACACGCCCACTTTCCTGACTTTTTTTAAAACTAGAGGTGTGAAAACACCCTGCTGTGACAGGGGGGTTTCATGGCCCTTTAAGTACTTGCTTGGCTCCATTTCTATCATACAGCTAATCCAAACATGGAGACATTTGGACACACAGTTGTTGGTGCACTGACCGGAGAAGGCATCTCCGTTGCTGTAGGCCTTACCCCGGCCCTCTTCATCACTGGGTACAGATGACAACTGCTTGGCTGAGGTGCAGCCCATCGCCTCACTTCCTCTCCTCTCCTTCCTGCATGGCACTCTCTACTGCACCTGACCCACAAACACACATGACATCAGTTGCAGCCACAGGGGAAAAATATACATGGTATTAATAAATAAAGAAAAACCGTAATAAGTACTCAAAGGAATGTATATGTACAGTAAACTAGACCCGAATTTAGTAGCATGTGGTCTGACATGGAGCGCAGTCTATCCATACCGATAAACACTGAACTTAAATTCATATCTGGGTGTGTCAGGTTTATATTTCCTGCCCGTGTTAAGCAGCTGATATGAATTTGGGTTATTAGGACACTGGCGTGAGCAGTGGATGTTGGTGTTTTTGGACATAGCTTCTGTGTCAGATTTGTCATTAGAAATTAAGACTAGAAATGATTGGATGAACTGATAATACAGAAAATAACAGGTTTGTGACTAAATGATTAAAAGATTAACAATTAAATGTTTAATACACTGTGTAAAACTGAATTAAACTATTCTAGTCATTTCAACTTGTATCAATCAAACTGACTAAAATAATAATATAAACTTTACATAACTTAAATGTAGCTTGATAACCTGATTAACTTTTTTAAACAAGTTAGTGTTAAGGTACTCAAACTTGGACTTAAGTCCGGACTCGAGTCCAGTTTTAATTGGACTTGTCACATGGGTAAACTTTTACTCTGACTTGGACATTTTGGAATCAGAAAAATATCACAAGTCCAGTCAAGTGTACATCATTCAGAACATAAATAAAGAGATTAAAAATTAATAAATAACAGCATGAAACTAACAAGAATTTAGCGAACTCTCTGGCTGCCAGCATTTATTTCCGCCCTCGCACTGGGTCGTTCTTAAACGATTCGTTCATTTTGGATGAATCTTTTGTATGACTCGAGAACGATGAGTCCTTTCGGAGTGATTCGTTCATTTGCGCACGTGCACAACTGTGCAGATGAAGCAGAAGATTAGTTCCTTTTTCGAGTCTTCAATCGGGTTTGAGTCCTTCGTCCATCGCGTGAAAGACAGAAGCCAGTCATATGCATTTAGAGCCAGAAAAAGATTTGATTTGTTCATTTCTCGAGTCTTCGGGTTTGATTCATCTCCAATATTTTCCCGCTTATGTTTAATCTTTCTATGAAAAGTGAAAGTACCGTCAACACAGCAAATCACAAATGTGATAGAATTGCAAGAGCTGATCAAGAGAATTGTGCTTTCGCTTTATTTTGGCTTGAAGCACGTTAAAATGAATATAAAAACGTCTGCATTCACTTTCTATTAAAGCTGTGCGTCGATAGTCACAACTTCTAAATCAGTGCAGCCAATGCATGACTGACTGACGGACATGTTCCGTATAATAAACTCATCCCAGATCCCAGAACAGCTTCTGATTTTGGGGGGGTAGGGTTAGGGGAGTATAAATTGTGTAAAATTGCAGTAGTTAAATGATAAAATAGCAAAAATGTAATAATAATCTTGCTTGGAGTTGCATATTAAGTCAATTTAAGCACAAATGGTTTTAATGTAGAGTTATTTTTAAATCCAGTCAACATTCAGAATGGATAATCACTGGACTAAGTCCACAAATTCAAGCAAAAGCTAAATCTTTTTAAAGATAGAATTAGGCTTGTGTAATAAATTATATTCATGTAATATTTTTGATGAGAGACATTGGAGAGATTGAGCGTGCCTGTGTCCACAATGTGAGTCTTCTGTGTGAGAATAAACATTTACTGAGTGTGAGTGGCAGTATATATCTGCCCTACATGTTGAATATGCAAGAGATAATCTGATAATGACAAAATTCTGATTTGAAAATAGTCTATTTCTATGTGGTCATGACAAAGCGCAAGAATATGTGTATAGCATAATTAATCATCTGATGATTTCAATTTGAAATTAATCAGAATTATGCATATAGTTGTATGCTGATGTCATCACTGCCTTTTGAAATGAGGACCAGGACCATGACCTATCCTCAAAAGTCCCCCAACCTCCATTTAGTTATAATATTTATTATAAATAAATATATAAAAAATATTTAGATGTATTTTGAATAAAGTATTATTATTATTGTTGGTATTATTATTATTATTATTATACAATTATTATTCTAAATAAAGAACATAAAGAACATTGTCCTAAATGTAACTGGAACACAAAGACACAACTCGAGTGATATACTAAGATCATTTAAGAAGTCTTTTGCAAGAATATTAATTTAATTGGACAATTCCATAAGATACAAAAAAATATGTTTTATAGAGTTATCTGTGGGCTGCACGGTAGCGCAGTGGGTAGCGCTGTCGCCTCACAGCAAGATGGTTGCTGGTTTGAGTCACGGCTGGACCAGATGTCATTTCTGTGTGGAGTTTGCATGTTCTCCTTGTGTTGGCATGGGTTTCCTCCAATTGCTCCGTTTTCCCCCACAGTCTAAAGACATGTGCTATAGGGGAACTGAATTAACTAAAATGGACATAGTGTATGAGTGTATGAGTGCATGAGTGTGTGTGTGTGTGTGTGTGTGTGTGTGTGTGTGTGTGTGTGTGTGAATGGGTTGCGACTGGAAGGGCATCTGCTGCGTAAAACATATGCTGGACTAGTTGATGGTTCATTCCGCTGTGGCGACCCCTGATAAATAAGGGACTAAGCCAAAAGAAAATAATGAATGAGTTTTATGACTGTCTGGACTCGGCCGGACTCGACTCGGACTCGAATGTTAAGGACTCGGACTCAAGTCCGACTCGATCCCTTTTGGACTCGGACTTGTACTCGACTGGTTAAGGACTTGGACTTGACTTGGACTCGACAAAGGTGGACTCGACCCCAACTTTAAAATAAGTTATTAAAAACATTTGTAGTCATGACTTTTTCATTCATTCATTTTATTTTCAGCTTAGTCCCTTTATTAATTAGTGGTCGCCACAGAGAGATGAACCGCCAACTTATTCAGCATATGTTTTATACAGCGGATGCCCTTCCAGCCACAACCCAATACTGGAAAACACCCATAAACCTTCATTCACACAAACACTATAGCCAATTTAGCTTATTCAATTTACCTGTGGCACATGTCTTTGGATTGTGGGGGAAAATGGAGCACCCGGAGAAAACCCATGCGAACACAGGGAGAACATGCAAACTCCACACAGAAATGCCAACTGACCCAGCCGGGGCTCGAACCAGTGACCTTCTTGCTGTGAGGCGATCGTGCTACCCACTGCGCCACCATGACGCCCTCAGGACTTTTTGTCATATTTTTTTACAGTGTCTGTTCAAGGCCATATAAGCTAACTTTGAAACTGGAACATCATTTTTTGAAAAGATATTTGGAATAGTTAAGTGATGTCTATACAGATATCAGTATTTGAGAATTAAAAAAGTCTGATGTGTTTACATGTGGTAACCACATAAACTATGACAGGTGTAATATGTCATATTTTAGTGTTTTTTCAAGTTTAAAAGTAATAAATATTAAATATTTTTAAGAGCAGTTAAAAATGAATGAACTGATGAGAAGACAATACGTCAATAAGGTCTTAAAGGGATAGTTCGCCCAAAAATTTAAAAATCTGTTACATTTACTGACCCATCACTTGTCACAAACCTGTTTGTGTTTCTTTTTTTCCTGTTGGACATAAAATAAGTTAAGCTTGGGCTTCATCCTTCTCCATTTCAGACTGGCTAAATTCATTTGTTAGTTTAAGTGTATATGGATAAGTAAATATGTTTTAATTATGATGAAATGTATTTTATTAGAGGAATTGTTTTAAGTGTATGATATTCTGATCAAAATAAATGAATTAAATCAAAGTTATTTTGAAAAATGTTGGAAACGTCTAACCATTGACATCCATAGTATTTGTTTTTTCTACTATAGCAGTCAATGCTTACAGGATTTGATCATTTTTCAAAATATTTTATTTTGTATTCAACAGAAAAAGGAAACTCATAAAGGTTAAAAATCACTTGAGGATGAGTAAATGGTGTTTTTTTCATACTTTTCATTTTTTGTGAACTGTCTTTACAATAACAGGACACGATGTGTTCTATTAAGACCACAGTTAAAACAACAACAACAGCAACAGGATTTTCTGGATTGCATTTTAATGGTATAATTACAATTTACTACTACTAATAAAAAAATATCAATTTGTTTACAATCATAAGGGCCTATACATTTATCAAATTCGGTCAAATTTATTAAATTTTGCTTTTGTATATTAATTTTCTTCTAATCAAATGAATGTTTAAAACATTAAATGTGTTATATAGTCAGTCCCATCCATGTCGTCCTCATTCAGAACTCATAGGGCCTTAATTTAATGCCAGATTACCCCCAAATAAAGTCATACAGGATTGGGTTTAATAAAGATTTTTTTGGTGAGAATCTTTGGAAAAAGTGTTTAAATATTAATATTTTACCATAATCCTCATATTGATCTTATTTAATAAAAATCTGGCCAAGTTCATTAAATATAAATCAGATGTGCGTCTACAATAAAAAGTGTTAATAAAATAAAATACACAAATTAATAATAAAAGTGAAAAACTAATTTATAAAATAACAAAAGTGTAATAAAGCTTCATATTTTTGTCTGTACATTAGAAAGTGCCACGTTTACATTATTGTTCCAAGCAAAAACCAATAACTGGAAAACATTTCTTCCATGATTTACAGAAAACTGCCACTAATATGTCATTATAACAAAAAAAGCTTAAAACAATTTGTCAAACTTATGTTGTTGAATACACTTATGTTGTTGAACTTTGGATTACTTTGCTTTGGATTAGTGAATGTGCATTAGAGAAAATCTGGCAGCCAGTGCTTACATACATAGGGCTAATGGCTACAAACTCAGCATTCACACTTTGACTATGTTGTCTCCCTTTTTTTTCTCCTTCAGATTTTTGAAAAAGCTAACTGTGATTAATTTTACGTACAATATATGAACGAACGTGTTTGTGTGACAGTGTATACTTGTATCTACCGGTTTGCGCATATGCATGTGTAAAAATATGGTGTAAAACAGATTAGGAATGTGCAAAATATAATGCATAGCAATGTTGCAGTGTGGTACAGTGCTCTGTTAAAGCAAACACAATTTATTTTTGATTTGTTCATCCTTTTTTCAATGGTTGTTTTATTAAGTAAAACGTCAATAGTAAGGTTTTTAAAAGAGGAAACATGTAGTTCAAGAATTATTAAAGACTATTATTACAAACCTAACAGATCACTCAGATCTTTAGGATCATATACACTAGAAATTCTAAGAGTTCAGTCAAAGCAGGGTGAATCTGCTTTAAGCTAATACACCCCTCGCTGCTGGAATCAGCTTCCAGAAATGATCAGATGTGCTCCAACATTAGGCGCATTCAAATCAAGACTGAAAACACATCTGTTTAGCTGTGCCTTCACTGAATGAGCACTGTGCTATGACACACAGATCGCACTATTGTGTTTTTCTCTTCTTTTTCATTCTTTTACAACCTGTTTTAACACATTTTTATCTGTTCTTTTTATTATCTGTTTTTATTTTTTCTTACACTTGTCTTTTTTATTCTTGTTTATGTAAAGCACTTTGAATTGCCACTGTGTATGAAATGTGCTATATAAATAAACTTGCCTTGCCTATTCAAGTACCAATGGAAATGAGCTGTCATTTTAAATCTTTATTCTGCTCCACCATCTTTCAAAATACTGTTTTACACAACAAAGCAAGACGAATAATAATTGATATAATAAACTTATTAATTACAGGTCAGAATAGCTATATTGTTTCATGTCTGATTGACAGAATATTATTTCACCCATATTTCATTTGAAAACTCTTGAGTAGACAAGTCATGTCTTAGACCATGTACACCTTTATATCTGACCACCGTTATTAAAATTGTAAAGATTATTATTATTATTTTATTAAGCCCATAGACCGTGTATACAGTTTATACATACAACAACAAATAGGCAGAACAATTATCTTTAACAATAAAAAAAGAACTGCTAAAAAAAGAAAGAAGACGAAACAGCTAAACACAGGGGGTATATAAAAATACATATTGGAAAAGCTAAATTTACTCATTAAACATAGGGAAAGAGCTGCAGACAGTTGATGTTTTTAGAGCCTTTCTGTTATGAGACAATTGGATCAGTAAAAGGTATTGTTTAAATTCGTTCAGAAAAATCACAAACATAGGTCTGGAGTTAGAAAATGTTCACTTATGAATGTGAAATTTAGCAAGCAGCAAAATTAAGTTCACCACATACAACTGTTTACTTTTAGGTTGTTCACACTCAGTAAAGCCCAACACTACATCTTTCCAATACAGTGCATTCATTATCAATTTTACTTAGAATAAAATTCAAGACACTTTTCCAAAATATTTTTGTAAATGGACAATACCAAAAAAGATGAACAGCAGTTTCAAAAAAGTCATCATTTTTTCATATAATGACGAGCCGGATAGAATTTATGAATTATTTTATAAATCTTTTAATTTATTTGTTAGAAAATAACTGAGGACGCATCCATGCCTCTCTCCAACAAATATTATCCACTGCATTACTTGTCTTGTAAAGAGCGAACTTTTATATTTTCCCCAAGACGTCATTTCTCGTGCCGAGCATCATCCAATCAGAGCACACTCGCGGCACGTCCAGCTGGACCCCCGTGCATAAAGGGCCCTTGTGTGGCATCAAAAGAGCTGCGAGCGGTGGCAGGCAACCCAATGAGGCTGAACTAATCGCTCTCAGAGGTGAGAACCGTTAACTCACAGCACATACAAACCACACAGCGCCCAAAATACAACTGACAACTGTGTCAATAACATAAAGATACGCTGTGGTGCGGAGATGACCGTGCTATACGTCTGTACACCAAACACAAACAAACAAAAATACCTCACAAGATAAAAGTATTAATAATATTCAACATTTTAGCACTCATCACTGTTGTATCTTCCGTAACCAACATAGTATCTGCAGCAAGCGAGTAATGTGGCCTAGCAGTGAACGGGCATAACAATAAACGCCTCATTACCAAACAATAAACGTTGTACCTGAACCAGCTGCCTTCCAGTAGCAAATCACTGCTGTCCCTCACAGCCACAAACCGCTAACGGTGCGCGTTAAATCAAAGTGGATGTGTTTTGTTGGGAATGTTCACCAGAACAGGACAACAACAATGGTCGCAAGGCGAAGATACGGTTCACTCGGATTGTTTAAATGGTGAACACGGAATGGGGTACGGGTTTAATAAGGCAGGTTATGCTGGTATTCTTACCTTCTGAGCAGATGCAGAGTTTAATCGAGCTGTTCGTGATCAGGAAAAAGCGCTCAAACGAGACTAGCTCAATGCAAATCAGCCAACAGGCGTGAATAATCGGTATGTCGAATCGTCGGGCAAAGCGGTCTGTGTGCACAGACAGAAGCACTCGAGCGCGGCTAGTTCAACTGATGACTTATTTATAGATCGCTTGTTTGAAAAGATCTATGGCTGAGCATGTGGGACTGTCGTTTGATAGAAGAGTTTTTAAAGAATGTATTCATTTTACTGATTCTTGAGAAGTAGGGCAAACGGTAGGCCTATAAAATAAAACGTTTACTGAGACAAATGAAAAAACATGTTTGTATCGTACTTGTACTGAGCTACGCTTTAACACAACCTCCAAATTTTACTTTCTTTTTTTAATTAAAACATGCCTTTGCCATCACTTAGGGGAGAGCGGCTGGGGACGAAAGTACAATTTTTCATGAAAACCTAATTTTAATTTTAAGATAATGTCTTTAGCAGAAGTATATTTTTGCTAACTCACAAGAGTGGTCTAACAAAATCAGCTGCTATCTTGTATCAGTGTAGAATAACTTCAACAACGTCACTTAAAAACAAAAGTTGCACATTGTTACTTTTGCTTTCAGCTTTCACTGCTATGCAGATGATACTCAATTATACATTTGAACTAAACCTGATGAGATGTCTGAACTGTCTAAGCTAACTGAGTGTATTAAAGATGTTAAAGACTGGATGACCAACAATTTTCTTTTTTTAAACTCAGACAAAACAGAATTATTTCTTATTGGGCGTAAATGCTGTACACAGCAGATCTCACAGCTCGACCTGCAATTAGAGGGATACAAAGTTAGAGTTAGCTCTACTATAAAAGGTCTGGGTGTCTCTCATGGGTATCGCCCAATCTCACTAATCAACGTAGTCACTAAAATACTTGCTAAAGCTCTTTCCCATAGAACAGAAAAAATCATGCCATCTATAATCCATCCAGACCAAACCGGTTTTATTAAAGGAAGACAAGCATCCAACAATATACGCAGACTCATAAACCTAATACATCATTCATCAATAAATAAAAACAAATCCATTATAGTCACTCTCGACGCAGAAAAAGCCTTTGACAAAGTAAACTGGAAATTCCTGTTTTCCACATTAGAGAGGTTTGGTTTTGGGGAGTCATTTATTAATTGGATCAAAATTCTCTACACATCACCATCAGCTACGGTCATTACTAACGGACTAACATCACGCAGCTTCACTCTACACCGGGGAACTAGACAAGGATGCCCACTCTCTCCCTCTCTATTAACCATATTACCATATTAATATTAATCATCGGTAATAATCATATTACCATAACCATATTAATCATCGAACCACTTGCAGCTATCCGTCAAAACAATTACATCAAAGGAATTCAAACATTAAACATACCCCATAAAATAAGTCTTTACGCTGATGATATATTATTATGCTTACAAAATCCCCAAACATCATTACAAGAAACAATAAAACTTACTGACAGCTTCTCAAATATTTCTAAATACTCAATTAATTGGAATACATCTGCTATACTTCCATTACACTCTGCCAGTGTGGATGTGGCATCCAAACCCCACAAATTCCTATGTGCACCAACTACATCACATATTTGGGTATCAATGTTTCCGCCAGGCTGCCAGAGTTGTCTGCCCTCAACTATACTCCACTACTTAAAAAAATAGATGACGATCTTCAACGTTGGATGAACCTACCACTATCCATCATGGGCAGAATATCAGTAACTAAAATGTCCATACTCCCAAAAATAAACTATTTATTTTCAATGATCCCAACACTGCCCACTCATACTTGGTTCAAATCTCTAGACTCATTCATCACAAACTTTTACTGGAAAAACAAGACCCCAAGAATTAAATTGACAACCCTAAAGAAACCAAAACCGCAAGGAGGATTAGAAGCACCACATTTTTACAACTTCTTTTTGGCAAATCAGCTTCAAAACATACACAAATGGATTAAACCTAACCCATCAGAATATGCATGGCAAGATATTGAACAATTTATCTGCAAAGACATTAACATTTCAGAATTACCTTTTCACAGTCAAACAATCAAAAATCATCACTGTTTTAAAATGCCAACAATAGAAGCAACTCTTACAGCCTGGTGAAAATTCCATCATTCCCCACTCACACCATCTAAATACAGCCCAATCTGGAATAACTCGGATTTCCTATCTAACAAAAAACCACTCAACTTTCGCACATGGGCAGATAAGGGAATCACACAACTTCAGCATATCTTTAATAATAGTAACCTGGCACCATTTTCGCATATAGCCCAGACATGCAGCATTAAGAGTAATTGCTTTTTGGAATATTTACAAATCAAATCATCAATTAAATCAAAATTACTTAACCAATCAATCAATCTAGACCTTTCCCCTCAAATCTCAGAGTTTATCAGTATATCTTTCTGAAAAAAAAGCTCTCCCAAATATACAAAATGATATCAAAATCAGACAACGCATTAGTTCTACCAACCGCTAAATGGGAAACACACTTATCCATTACTCCCATTGCTGCATTTGGACTCAAATTTGCAAAAACACATTCTCCATGACTAAAAATGCTAACTTACAACTTATACAGTATAAAGTACTTCACAGATCTCATTTAACTGGGCAGAAATTATTTAAAATGGGTTTCACGTTAGAAATATGTTCATATTGCACACAAAACACCCCAGACACTTATCTTCATGCCTTATGGCATTGCACTTCAATTAAATCATTTTGGGAAAAGGTTACTGACTCACTCTCCAACTTAATGGGATGTCACATCCCACTGTCTCCCTCCATCTGCATATTAGGTGATACATCCACAATAGATATAAATAATACAAATGGTCAGTTACTGCTGGTGGCCCTAACTATCGCTAAGAAAACTATCCTCATGAACTGGAAATCAAGAAATACCATTCACATTTCATCCTGGAAAAACGTATTATCAGAAAACATCTCCATTGAAGATCCTCTTTGCCTGAAGCCATTCCCCAACAACACCTTCATCAGTGCACAAACAAGAGGAGAGGGGGGAGAGGGGGTCAGGTAGAGGTAAAAACTGTCTCTGATATTAAATCTAATTAAAAATAACATAAATCAAGAAGGGAGGAAAAACAAAACAAAAAAACTATTTATTATAAATTTTTATAAATACTTGCTCACATTATAATTAGGTCTTTACATACTACTTTCCCTTTTGTACTATTTGTTTTCCTTTTTTGCCTCTCTCAAATTTATTTATTAATTTTGCTATTATTATTATATTATTATTATTATTTTTATTTATTTATTTTCTCTCCCTCAAGAGGTGGGAGAGGGATCGGGGGGTGGGCGTGAGGTCGTGGTGGCTGTGGTGTGCTCGCGCTGATGATAATAATAATAATAATTTCCTGGCCGGGCCAACAACAGATTAAAAAATAACAAGTATTAAAATAAAAAAAGGGAAGAAAAAAAAAAAAGAAAAGAAAAAAAAGAAAACCCCCTACTTACATATACTACATTCACAGTGTAAGTGTGACGTGGGCATGGCAGACTGGGCATTTGCTCCGGACTGATCCATGCTGCACGTCATACTTTTTTAATGAATCACAAAGCAACTGACAAACACTGTACACTTCAAGCCAGATCAGATAACTTTCACCTCCTTAAATTATTGTTAAAGCTTTTTATTATTATTATATTTATTATTTTGTATTGTTGTTGTTGTTGTTGTCGGCGTGAGTGTATTGCAGTTATCACGTATCCCTGCCCACCTCTTGATCTTTTATTATTATTATTACTATTATTATTACTATTATTATTATTAATATTATTATTATTATTATTATTATATTACTATTAATAATCCATCAAATTGTTAGTTAAATTCTTCTTTTTAATATTATTCTTTAATTTTGGTTTTTATTATTTGTATATTATCATTATTATAGTAACATTTCTTTTTCTTATTATTCTCATTGTTTTGCTTGCCGCACTTTATTTGTCTACTTTTCTGTTTTTCCACTCTCCCCCTTCCCTTTGTTTTTTTCCCTCTTTCCTTTTCTTCTACTTACTATTATTATTATTATTATTATTAATTAGTATACATTTTTGTCCTCTTCCTGATTTCTCAACCTACCCTCACCTCCTCACTATTATCATTATTAGTTTTACTTTTACTTTTGTTACCATTTTTATTATTACTATTCTGACTTGTTCTCCCTTTATCTCCTCATTATCATTATTACAAACCATTGTCATTATTCAGGTTGCTGTAGTTGGTGTTATTGTAGTAGTAGTAGTAGTAGTAGTAGTAGTAGTAGAAGTGGTAGTAGTAGTAGCAGTAGTCATTGTAGTAGTAACGATTGTATTTGTAGTTGGGATTGTTAAAGTAGTAGATGTAGTAGTTGTTGTTTTTTTGTAGTAGTAGTAGATGTCTTTAATATAGTGGTACCAGAAGTAGTAAAGGTGTTGGTGTAGTAGTAGTAGTAGTAGTAGTAGTAGTAGTAGTAGTAGTAGTAGTAGTAGTAGT
>CAIGQZ010032741.1:196101-208024 GCA_903798205.1 Danio tinwini | reverse complement strand
CAATACTTTCTCATACGCACTTGTACACAGCACCTTATAACAATATATAATGCAATACTTTCTCCATTCGCATTGGTACACAGCACCTTATAACCAGTATATTTACAACATATCTGTACATACAACTCAACATCCAGATAGTTTTGACTTACTGCATCTCTGTTTAATGTTTATTGCCTTTTTCTTTTCTCATATTTAATTTTGTGTTGTCACTCGTCACTTTATGTACACTGGAAGCTTCTGTTGCCAAAACAAATTCCTTGTGTGTGTGAAGCACACTTGGCAATAAAACTGATTCTGCTTCTGAAGTGTTTAATTTTTAAATGAATTTTTGTTCACATAAATATATATTTTTCCAACGGAACTCTTCAATAGGCCTACTCAATGTATATGATTTTTGAAAACTAAAAAAAACTCCAGTTTTAGTAATTTCCATATGTAATTTCCATATTTTTTTTCAACGCACAACATAAAAACATGACATCTCAAAATTACTAAAAATGGTGTTATCAATTTTTGCTAATAAACTTTTCATATATTCCCTGCTGATGCCGTATAACCTGAGTCAGGTGCTTTTGCCTAGTCTGTTTAGCCTGAATTGTTGTATTATTAAATATTAGTGTTTCATATATTCTCCCCCTTTGACATCTTTAGGCAGACATCTTTCCTCTTCGTTAACCTAATTACATTTTTTGAAATGTAAACAGCCAGCGAAGTATTGTAGGTATACCATGATGTGTTGCATACTTCCTTCCATACTCCAAGCATTGACCACTTTCTTTAATATATATTTAAATATTCTGTTCTGATCTCAAGCAAATAACTAAGAAAGCTCCAATCAGAGGCTGCATTTTTATGATGTCATCATGTAGACTTCTTACAAAGTATTTTACAGTATTTTAAAACTACAAGAATACAAGACTAAAGTATTTTGATACAAAAATTTAAGCCATTTTCATCATCCCTATCAAATACAAATTACAAAATACTATTTTGTATTTGAAATATGTATTTGAAATACATGTATCATAAATACTGCCCATCCCTGATGGCAGGTTTATTATGAAAACAATATAAATGGTACAAAAATAAATAAATTAGGAGAATGAATGAACTGTGAACAACTTACTGCCATTGTGTAAATAATAATAAATTTATTACATTTAAATATAATCATTATTTACAACTCATCTTCTTACAGAATTATATAGGCTATAAATAGTGCTGGACAGAATCTGCAGACGTTTTTTTGCTATATTTGGGAGTATCATAAACTTATATGAAATAAAAACCATACATTTTTAACGTTTATTTAATGTTTACAATTCAAATTCAGTTAGATCCACTTAAATGGTAAACAACACGTCTCTTAAATTATATATCTAGATAGAAAATATTACTTTACAAACTGTATTGTAATAAAATATGAACATTTTCATATTTGTCAATAATAATACTGAAATTAATAAAAAAAACTGAATAAATATAAATTTAAACACATTTACACAAGTAGACTTAATGATGGGCTAAAAATCTGGATTTCTGCGCGCACAGATTCCGTGTGGACCTTGCTAGAACTTACATGTTTACGTGTCAAAATAAAATATTTTTTTTTATTAACATTTAAATAATAATATTTTAAATTATTATTATTTAAATTATTATTATTATTTGCTCAGTCGACAGTTGCAGATAATTATTGAGAAACACAACCACCACGTTGCATATACTCTGTATTGTTTTATTATAAATAAATAAATAAATAAAACAAACATGATAACATGATTTATACATTATATAACATTTCGATATGTGGCAAGTTAAACATGTTACCTAATAACTAATATTCCAAAAAAATATCATGTTTACGGATAATTTCAGGCAAAAAAATCACTTCTCTATTAAACACAATAATTTCAGAAATACAAATGTTTATTTTCAGTATACGCAATTTTTTAAAATGTAAAATGATTATGATACATGTATTTCGTGATACTGTAATGTTGCTTAAGATTTTATTTTTAATCAACAATAAAAACGTCTGAAGAAATGCGAACGCGGAACTTTAGAAATGCAAAAGCCGGAAATAATTTAAGGTAACACACCTTCTTCCGGCCAACTCATCTGAACTCTGCTGTCAGTTCAAATGTGTCACTTTCTGCCAGTCATCCAAATAATCAATCGCTTTACTTTAAAATAGACCGAGGTTAAACACTAAAAAGACAATCGCCAAAATGGTGTTGCAGACGATGATTGTTCGGATCGCTGACGGTCTTCCGCTTGCTGCATCAATGCAAGAAGACGAGCAGGTAAGAATGGATGAATTGATAAAAGTCGGTCAAAAACATTACTGAATAAATATTAAGAGTTTTGTGGTTGTTATTTTGTTTTACAATTGTAATTGTATAGCCCATTTAACGTCATCGTGTTTATGTCCAACTTTACATAGTCTGGACGAGACTTACAGAAGTATCAGAGTCAAGCCAAGCAGCTGTGCCGAAAACTGAACGAGCAGAGTCCAGCACGGTGCACTTTAGAAGCGGGGAAAATGTGTTTTCAGTAAGTAAGAACACGGACACCATTCAGAACTCAAATCCAGACGGTCATTCATAAATCATGTGAAGTTCTGTTAGTCCTATATTTGGGACTAACTAACAAGATGCAGATTTGTTTTTGGCATTAAATCCCTTACATTCAAAGAAATTGTTGACATTTGTGACAAATAAGTGTTAATTTGTGAAAATTGAGATTTCTGTATCATCTGAAAGTGGAGTAAATAACTTTCATTTGATTCCGGATTTAAAAATGACATCTGTTGTTTTGAGGTTCAATCCAGGATGACGTAACTCTTCATAAGGTCATCTTGTTTTCCAGCTATGTCATCGAGAAAGGAGTGTGTTACTTGGCCTTGTGTGAAGCAGGGTTTCCCAAGAAACTGGCATTTGCCTATCTGGAGGATCTGGAAGGAGAATTCAGCGAGCAGTACGGGGCAAAGGTCCCATCTGTATCACGGCCATACTCTTTTATCGAATTTGGTGAGTAATATTTGGTTTGTATCATCATAAGTGCAAAGGGATTCACATTGCGTATCACCCTTGAGGATTATATACACCACAATTAATATGTGTTGTTCAGCAAGGATACATTAAAGGGGACCTATTATGCAATTATCACTTTTATAAAGGGTTTATACATAGTTTTTTCAACAACAGTCTGTAATTATGACCAGCTTGTAATAGTAAATATTTTATTTATTATAATAACACTTCATAAAAAATGTCTGCAGAAACTCTTTGACATTCTCCCTTTGTAAATGTCATCAGAGGGGGAAGGTCCTGCCCATTAGTGACGATCTCTCCTTCATTAGCATAGGATGTCTTTTTTTTATCTGCCACTATGCTGACACATAGGCATTTGTAGCACAACTCACTTTTGAAAAGAGCCCAGTCTCACTTGAATTTAAAGCGACAGTCACCAAAATGTTACAAGTTTGGCTCAAAGGCTAAAAGGGGCAGTTTCAAAGACTTATAAAACATTATTAATGAAGGAATTTTGAGCTGTAACTTCACATACACACTTCGGGGACATCAGAGATTTATTTTACATCTTTTAAAACGGCGCATAATAGCCCCCCTTTAAATAGACCAAAAGTGACAAAAAATGCATCAAGGGCTTCTCATCAAGTAGATGATCATTAGATTTTCCAAAAACTGTAAATCAGTACAACTGTTTTCAACATTGATAATAATAAGAGATCTATCTTAAACTCCAAAGCAGCACTTAAGAATAATTTCTGAAATTTTCTGCTGCAAACGTAGCTTTGTATCATGGGAATAAATTACTTTTGTAATATATTTAATAGAAAATGATAAATATTAAAAAGTTGTAAATTGATTTGTGTATTCTTTTTTTTAATCAAGTAAATGCATGCTACTCTCTTTAAGTAGGCAGTTTTTAAGTACTTACATAAGTGTAAATTACATTGACAATGTGAACTAAACAATTCCCATTTGTCTCCAGACACTTACATACAGAAAACCAAAAAGTCGTACATTGACAGCAGAGCAAGAAGAAATCTGGGCAACATCAATTCAGAATTGCACGATGTACAGAGGATCATGGTTGCTAACATAGAGGAAGTGCTTCAGCGGGGAGAAGCATTATCTGGTGAGTAAACACTTTATACAGCCTCCTTCACTGACACTATTATGCTTTTCGGGATTACTTGTCATGTAATCAGTAATGTAAAGTTTGTGAAAGTAAAAGGTCTGCGGCTTCAAATATATTTGTGGCTGATAAATAGTTTAGACTGTCTATAAAAATAAAGAACAGACTTGTTAGCAATTCCAGTCTTACTACCTGCACAAACCTACATAGGTCTGGCAAATTTGTTTAATGCCAGCCCGTGGTTTTCAATGTTTGCCCGTAATGTTTGATTTATGTCATCAACATTGAAAAACACCATCTTCTGTTTGAAGAAAGCAAATCCTCTTTGGATGCACTTCGCAAATAGATATTGTCAAACCAATGTCATCACTGAGGAAGCTTCTCGACCTCAATTCAGATCTGGGCTTGTTTGCAAAAACGGCTTAGACTAGTCTTAAAAAGACACCATAACATTAAGACACTTACAAAAATCTTGACGATTCTATTTTGAATGTGAAAGCTAAGACTTATTCCTGGCTTAACAGTAGGCAAGGGCCAGTATAAGATTCTGACGGTATGATAACCTTGGATAAAAATATCACGATTTCACGGTATCATGGTATTGTGATTACTGCTCTAAAATATATTCTTTTTAAATGTCTGTGTAAAAACTAAAAAAAATTTTCCCCTTTGAACACAATATATTTTATTTTGAGAAACATTTATAATATTTTGGAGCAGTAAACGTGCCAGGCCAAATAATGAAAATGAATCATTGACATTCATTAGTTTCAAAAACACAGATTTATTTACAATTTAAAATGGCATCTTTGGTTATCTTTTCTGCTGGAGATGCTGTTGTTAAAAAAATGTAAATAAAAAAAAAATCTTACACATACCTTAGGAATGGTATTAGAGAAAATGTTGGCGGTGTGAAAACCTTGACTTTTCCAAACCGCGGTATACCTTGAAAACGGTTATCGTCTCATGCCTACTTAACAGTGGCCATGTTTATGCAACTGGCCTATGGTAATAAGTGCTTTGTTTGCAACTTGTGCAGTAAATTATAGACTAATCAAAACAGTCTGGGCCGTCCTAAAGCTGCAGTCAGACTGCACTTTTCTCCCCATAGACTTCCATTCATACTCACGCGAATGCGTCAGACTGTAAATGCAAGCTCGTGCAAGCTTAGTGAACTCTGACCTGCGAAATCACATCACTTGACAGCGTGAGACCAATCAAGGATCAAAACATGACCTCTCTGGACAGAAATTTAAAATATGGACCAATCCCTCCCTCTTTTAAGTGTCTAATCATCTTGTTTAATCCTGCCCCTTTTCTCATTGCCGTACTACAGAATTTCACACGCACAAACTCTAGTGTGACCGCAGCTTAACACAGCAGACCTGCCACATGGCAACTGATTTAGGTCAACCTGCAAAAGTTTAATATCGTTTTATCGACACTGCACCCTAAAACCAAGCTTTTTGGATAAGTTTATTGCAAAGTGGGAAAATTGCCTGCTACATAGCTGCAGGGATCGGCTAACATTGCGTTCCACTCATCTGATAATGCAACACTGTATTTTAAATGGTTTAGGGTTGGGATTAAGGTAGGTTAGGAAAATATTACAGCATTATATCACACTACTCCACATCAAATTTTACCCTGGTAGCACCGTCTTGATGGGTAACAGTAGAGATGCCACAATACTCAAAATTTAACTTGAGGCTTTAACATGACAGTGACGTGGTCTGCAGGTCCAGTCATTCACACCGTAATAGACTATAGCTCTAGTTTTGACATTGTGCTAACGCATGTAAAACCAAAAGCACACTTTATGTCGCTATACGTGTTTAAACTCAAACTTTTTTAATTAACATTGAACCTCAAGGCGTGAAGACTGGACTCACGCTTGAGATTTGAGAAGTGCCCTCATCGGAAAGGGTGAACGAATGTTACAACTCACAAATTAAGTCCTGCTTCTGAACGATGATGAATCTCATTTACGTCAATGTGCCTGACTTGGATATTCTATCACCTATGCCGTAAAAAAAGTAAACACTTGAGAAATGATGTGTTGTCTGTAGCCTTCTCAGTGCTGGAACTGGATTGTCTTAAAGTCAAAACATCTTATTTCTGCTGTCTGTGTTTTTATTGTTAATTAAATAATAAAAGCTAATGACTAATAAGGTTTCAGCTTTATTTAATATATACAGTGACAATTATTTACAGTACGCAGTGTTATATTTAATTACATTATTCACTTTCTGTAACTGAAAATTACTGCTATATATCTAAAAATCCTGCTCATATTAGTATATTATATACATGATTTTGCTTGTAAGATTTTTATCTTTATTTTTATTTCAGTGGCCTGTTTTTTTTTTAATTGATAGACCAATCACTGTTCAAAAACTGTGACCCTAAAACCTTGATATGAAAGAGCTATCTGTACTATTGCACCCCTATTGGACAGCAGGACAGAACGTCTTGCGTTTAAGTCTGTCTCATACTCACTTCTTTGATTTGAGTGCATCCTGCAACTCTTGTCTCTATTTAAAGTGCCACATGCATTTGTGGCATATGTATTACATCATTTTAACCCGTTTTCCCATTTCAACATGGATGCAGACATTTCTTGAAATGACTAATGTATAGATGCAAAATCTATAGATTTAGCAAAAATTACAGTGTGGACGTATGGAGGGCTGTAAGCAGACCAGATCCTGGAATGAACAGTGAGAGAAGAGCTGATGCTGTGGTATATTCTGTTTTGGCAATGTGTAAGCAGATGTCACTCACTTTGAACAAAAAAAATAAAATTCTCCAAGCATACCTAAAAGCATTGGAAGCCATGAACACTTGTTGATACACCACTGAGACGTACAGTTCAGTACTCAACGGTAGGCATTTATTTCTGTCTCCACTGTCAGAGAGACTAAAATAACAAACCATACCATACCTTTTTTGTGACTTCTTCATAAGTGTACATGGCACAGCAGCATGGTTACAAAAGGGATTACTACTGGTTTACAGATTATTGTCACTTGTAAATGCAACAAGCCATAACAATCACATCTAAATATGTGCAAAGCACAAAGGGGACCACTTTCTACCTCTATTTGCTGCTTGTCTAAATTTAAAATAATGAAATTGAGTGCACAAAAGACAACAAGTAAATGGCTTGACATGTGAGTGAGAATTACATTGTTGTTTGCAACACACCTACCAAGTAAAAGGGTTCTATTGGCAGTGGGAACGGAAGGCTGATCAGGTTGACCCATATCGAAACGTACTGTAACCGTACCTTATCATACTCAGTGGAATCAAGGCATTAGAATACGCCTATAATCCTAGCAAAATATGTTCCTAAATGAATAGTTTTAGCAAATAATTAAAGAGTCAGTGATCCTATGACCCGTTCTGTACTAATTAAACTGATTAAATAAAAATCTTGAATAAATAATAAGAATTGTTTAGTGAATCGCTCAGACAAGGACTGAAGGTATGTTAATCTATCCACTACTAGGTTTAAATCAGCTACATTACCAGCACAAAACAGCAAAATATTGGATGATTATTATAGAAAAAGAATATTAAAATACATTTCTTTTAATCCCTTTCTTTAATATATTTTATGAGAAATATCTAAGTGTTTTTCTTCTATTGGACAGATGTAAAATGGCATTAAATGGTGCTTATAAGAACCGATTGCTCTCTGCATTTGTGAAAGTATGACATTACAGTATTTTGAAATGCATTAAAATATTTGTCAATTTTTTTTTCTTCTTTCCATAGCCTTGGATTCCAAAGCAAGTAATCTGTCCAGTCTGTCTAAGAAGTACCGCAGTGATGCCAAATATCTGAACACCCGGTCTACTTATGCTAAAGTGGCCGCCGGCGCTGTCATTTTCATCACACTCATCGTTTATGTACGCTTCTGGTGGCTGTGAAATACATGGAACAAATTCAAGAAGAAACTCTCAGGGCCTTGCTCACAAAAAATAGTTCGGACATCAAGTAGTCTGTTCTGGCCTTAAAGTTGTGTCTGACACTGAATGTAGGTTAGTGAGGGTTTGTAATAATGATGTCCTACCTTATTTATAACATGTCAGTGGAAGGAGTTAAAGATGCGTGTGTTGCCTGGTATGTCTCTTGTATGTTCGAAACAGAGCTATGCAAATTATATTTGGTATACCTTGTGGGTTAACTTGTGATTTATTTGTAAGATGTGAAGGTAGTTTTATAGAAACAACAGTAAATACTGAAAAAAAAGTATGTTTTGTTGTTTACAAATGATGCAAAATGCACAATAACAAATACATTTACTCACTAAACATTTTTCAAAAATGATAAACGCTCACTTCTGTGGAGCAGGGAATAAATGTTATTTGTGCATTAACGAATCACCAGTGAAGTTCTGGTTGAAATCCAAATTTTCATATTTCAGTTGGAGATTTAGGCCATGAGGTCAAAGTCGTCTCTCTGAAAGAAAAATTAAATTGTAACTTTAACAAATGAGCGATTCGTTCAAATGTTTTGTATTCACGTAGACGGCGCCAATGTGATCACAGAAACGGCAGCATTCATTTAAACAGGGTGAAATGTGTTAAATAAATGTGACAATATTTTCTTAAATGTATTTCATTATTAAACGTCTCGCATACGCCGATCAAAATTAGAGGTATTTTATTTAAAACATGGGCTATATATTTTTGTTAATTGATTAAATTATAAACTATTTTACTAAAACATTCAATAAAGAATATTCATATTTTAAATTAATGCTGTTCATTTTTTCATCCAAAATTGAATGAATTTTGTCAGATTCCAGTAAAACATTAGGCAGCACAACAAATATAGTTTCTTGATCATCAAAAGCATATTAAAATGATTTCTGAAAGATCATATGACATTAAAAAAGGAAATAATAATGCTAAAAATTCAGCTTTGCCAACACAAAAGTATTTTAATAATATTTGAAAAAAGTAATTTATAAAAGTATTTTATTTTAATTTTGAATATTTGATTTATTTCAACAATAATGATTTTTAGTTTTAAATTATTAAAAAAATAGCCTTGGTGAGTGTAATTGACTTGATTTTGAACAGTAGTGTAGGATCATTTATTCATGAATTTTGACGTACCTCCTCGTTGTAGTTCATGACATGTCGTTTGATCTTGGAGGAATCCACCCATGTGACAAAGTCTTCCATATTTCTGTGAAAATATTATATAACAAGTTGCCAAAGATTCATATAATTTAACTTGTTTTCTTTTTTCTACGGACGTCAGAAAACACAGTTTTCATAACCAACCTTGTTACAAGAAAGGCAGGATCAGTGATGACTTCTGGCCCAACACGAATATCTGTTACTCAGTCAAGATACATTTTTATTGACAATTACACAGAGTGACAAGGGCTTGATGTTTTTTTTTTTTTTTGACCATACAGTTTACAATTAAAGCACTTTCAGTATATTAGAGTAAATGTTTTCTTACCCATAACACTGTTCATTAAAACATGTAATATGTCCTTATGTACTCAAAGCAAAGGTTTGAAATTACCAGAGAATTGATAAACTGTTAGAGAACAACTTAACACCGTTCACAGTGTAGTGTTTTAATAAATATGTACTGCAAAATGTTCTCTCAATAGATAAAACACAAACACACACACAAAATCTGCAGTGACAAAACATAAGCAGTATTAATAGCGGACTTAAAGTGCTGGTTTACATCCGGTCACTTCTAGCATTTTTTTTTCTGATCGGAGAGCTGTCTTTATTTCTAAAAATGGTTCCTTTTACATTTGACCACATGTATCCGCAAACATCTCAAACGGTCACCTGTGGCTTTCAGTTACTTATGCGGTTGCGTCACATAGCCAACAACATGTGCGCTCTCACGTTTATTTAAAATCGACATATACACTCACCGGCCACTTAATTAAGTACACCTTACTAGTACCAGGTTGGACCAGGTTATTCAACAAGGTACTGGAAATATTCCTCTGAGATTTTGGTGTATATTGACATGATAGCATGTTAACACCAAATTCTGACCCTAGCATCTGAATGTCACAGCAGAAAGACCAGGTAAACAATTTTCCAATCTATTGTCCGATTTTGGTGAGCCTGTGCGAATTGTAGCCTCAGTGTCCTGTTCTTAGCTGACAGGAGTGGCACCCGGTGTGGTCTTCTGCTGCTGTAGCCCATCCGCCTCAAGGTTGGATGTGATGTTGAAGACATTGGTTAAAACAAGTGGTTATTTGAGTTACTGTTGCCTCTCTATCAGCTCGAACCAGTCTGGCCATTCTCCTCTGACCTCAACAAGACATTTGTGTCCATAGAACTGCCGCTCACTGGATATTTTCTTTTTTTCAGTCCATTTTCTGTAAACCCTAGAGAGTTGTGTGTGAACATACCAGTAGATTAGCCGTTTCTGAAATACTCAGACCAGCCCCCGTCTAGTACCAACAACCATGCAACGTTAAAGTAATTTAAAATCACCTTTCTTTGCTATTCTGATGCTCGGTTTGAACTGCAGCAGATCGTCTTGAACATGCCTAAATGCATTAAGTTGCTGCTATGTGATTGGCTGATTAGAAATTTGTGCTAACGAGCAGTTAGACAGCTGTACCTAATAAAGTGGCCAGTGAGTGTATGGTTTCAATAACCAAATCCATTTAGACCCGTTTTGTCAGGAAACCACCTTAGCAAATGGTCTGAGCAATCAGATTTATATCCGTCTCTAATGCGTTTTGAGGGCCATTTAGCTATCCGATCAGAAAATATGCATGTCGTCACCACGTGTAAACAGCCCTAAAGAAACACCACTTTTTTTTGTAAATAGTTCAAAAAATTGAGTTACTACTTTTTAATACACCCCGCCAATATTTGGATCTGGCAGGAGCACTTTTAGCTAAGCTTAGCATAAATCATTGAATCGGATTAGACCATTAGCATCTCACTCGAAATATCAAAACTCCATTGATCGTGCTTTTTCATGGTCATGGTACATATGCCAAACTCAAAGTCAACTTACTCAAAGTTGAATAAGCTAACTCCGATTAGCTGTTCTGAAACCGAAAACTCAGTTTCCCCATCTCAGAATAACCCAACTTAGAGTTCATGTTTAAATTTGGTTGAACCTCCTCATTAAAATGGGCTCCTGGAGAAAATGTCCATCCCAAAGAAGGCAGAGCAACATTTATTTATTATGTATTTTTTATAACAGACCAAGGACAGTTTAGAAGCGTTTATGAATCAACTTTTCCAGAAACTTCACTTTGGGTAGCCGGTTTAAACTCCAAACTAAGTTCCTTTTGGTCTGATTTTGATCAAAATGACATTATTTACCCATTCAAATATAAGACTATGAACATACATAAGCAGAGTTCAGCATGACTTGTGATTGAAGGATACGGCCCTGCTCAATGAAGGTGATGGCGTTCTTTAGGTTCTGAGCCATACGCAGTTTCAGCATGATTGTAGGAAGCCGCCTCCTATAGAAAAGGAAAACATTTAAAAAAGAAAGTGTCTGCATCTCCTGCACTGCATCAAAACACACATATTAGTTCTCAATGTGTGTGTCTTGTGTAAATTATATTATTATTTCATCACAAAAAAAAATCTCTTATATAAGGCTATGCATAAAAAAAAATTCTTTTGTTTTCTCGTGATCATGACTTATTTTCTCGTGATCTTGACAAAACAAAGTCTTTTTCGTGACCACGACTTATTTTTTTTGCTTTTATTTATGTATTAATTAT
>CAIGQZ010032741.1:120785-182424 GCA_903798205.1 Danio tinwini | reverse complement strand
AAGAGCTCCACACCGAGGCAGCCATCCGCGGCGCCATCCTGAGAGAATGTGTGACAGGGACCGCGCTACTACATCTGAAACATCAAGGGATTTGACTGGTTTTCTGTCATTGCTGCCGAAACACATTCATCAAATCTATCAGTCATCAAATCTATCAGTTCAAACACATTCATCAAATCAATGCTCCAATATAAGGTAATTGGAGCATTAACAATACCAAAAGCTAAAACATTACATTTAAACAGCCCCATCCTGTTAACGAATGCAATTTTAGACCTAGATGCTGTTATAACCTGTCAATATCTGCTTGCTAAATAAAGGGTACTAAACCATTTCGCATTAGACTACCTAAAGCATCAACAACTCAACGAATGGTAGTGTGTGTCCTTGTGAATCATATCATTACATTTCAGAAATACGCAAATCCCATCCTTTTTTTACACGGGACAGGCACTGCCATTGGACTACATGAAGGTTGAATACTTCCACAATCTTTCATCTGCCTGAAGTCTGCTTGCTCTTGCTGAGGGTGAAGTGGAACACTGTGGGAGAGCATCTTAATGGGCCAAGCATCATTGGTATCAATTTCATGGAGTGTCATGTGAGTCCTCTCCAAATCTACAGTTGTTGTCTAATATTGTGTATTGTCTGAAATCCCTATCATTCAAAGTTCTATGATCAAATCTTCTAACAAACTGCTCGTTGATTTGGTTTCCTGCAAATGTCTACAGTAACACAATTTTATTCCCACTCCTACACAATCCTTCCAAAACTAATACACTCTGTCACAGTATTAATACCACTTAGTCTTTTATGTCTACCTCCTTATAGTTTTACAAGTAACCATGCACTTTCACACACACTGCACAGTAGTGATGGGACAGACAATGCTTTTTACAGGGTTCATACGGTCATGGAAAACCTGGAAAAGTCATGGAGTTTTGACATGGCATTTGCCAGGCCAGGAAAAGTTTTGAAAAAACAGAAAAACTCTCAAAGTTTGGAAAAAGTCATGGAAATTCGTTTAACACATATCTGTATACTTGAATTAGGGCTGCACAATATTGGGAAAATCTGACATTACCATATTTTGTATTTCTGTGATATATATTGTGATGTAAATACAATTTCACCAGATGGTTTAACAGGTTTATTTGGATTGATTGGGGGGACTTTGTAAAGGAGTGACTCTTGAATAATATATAACAAATAAATTACAAGCATAGATAAATAACATATAGTAAAAATAAAAGTGAATTTATAGTTTTCAGGTATTCACTATTCAGGTACAGATATTGAATAATCAACACTGCATAGTCTTCATTGTGTTTTATTTAATCTTTATTAAAGTTACAAAAGATTTCTTGTGGCCGGATGTTTTAAAATTTGAAATATTGAAATGTTCACAGGCCTTAAAGGGACAGTTCACTCAAAGATTAAAATGTACTCCCTATTTACTCACACTTCACTTGTTTTAATACTAAAGGAGGTATTAAATTATATTCTTTTTGTGTTCATAAAAAAAAAAATGAAATTCATACATGTTTGCAACAAGTGGGTGTAATGAAAATGGTAGGTAATATTTGCGTGAACTATCTCTTTAAAAATTTTTGTAGATGATAAACTTTTACTCTATTATGATTAAACTCTTTATTAAACTATAATCCCAGCATTGTTTATCCTGCAATGTGACTATTGCGGATACACACATTGCAATATCAATGCTGAAACTATATATTGTGCAGTCCTAACTTGAATCGAGGTTAGTTGTCTTTACTTCTTTTTTTTGTCCTTGGCCAAAAACCTGCCCTCACATTGTTAGTGTTGTGTAAGCATTATCAACAAAATAGCTAAATTGAAACAAAATAGACAAGTTGAAACAAAATAGATTGTTGCGTGTTCTATGATATGCTGTAATAAATTTGAACGACATTGTTTTTCTTATTATTTGCCATGTATATGTAGACATTGCATAAAACATTACGTCATGAAAATGTACTTGAAAGTTCTGGAAAAGTCATGGAATTTTAGTAGTAAAAATGTGTATGAACTCTGTTTTTAGATCCAGTTGACCAGCACATATACTGTGAATATTCTATTATCCAGCCTGTCTGTCATTGTCATGTAATTATCATGTAATTGTCATGTCATTCTATACTCATTGCACTGTAAAAAATGTCTGTGATTTTAACAGTAAAAGTCTGTACAATCTACAGTAAAAACTTTTCGAGAAACTAAGTGTCTGAAATCTCACCACACACCCTCATTCACTAGTCCCTAAATTAGTCAATTTGTTTAGTCCACTAGACAGTGAATGACCACAAATGAGTCAATTCAGACACGGATGGACACCTGCTGTTAACAAGCACAATCACTGAAGGAAAGAACAAGAAATAAAACTACAGACTCACACCAAACCAACTGAATTAAAACAGAGGATTAAACAACTCCATTAAATAACAGCCTTAGCAGCTTCACTGATTACAGTTTGACTTAATTTCTCTCATATCTGCAAGAATATTTGATAATTAACAGAGGTTTATATTTTTTTATCTTGACACTATGTAATTTGACCTCACCATCATGGAGATCAGAGGCTGCTTTACTCTTCTATCTTTATGTTCCTCTGGCTGCTATAACTGTGTTTCTGAAACTCATCAGTTAAAGCAAGAAAGGCAATGAGAAACTGTGTACTTAATTGTTACAGATGTAATTTGTAGTATTCAATAAGTTAAGCCATAGAAAATAATTTTTTTTGATATCGTTTGGGATATATTACAGTTCCCCTTCATAGGGAACTCCAACGTGTGTCTGTAAACAGACTTTTGGGAGTACTTCAGACGACCAATCGCTTCTGATGATAAGAAAACGGGCCAATGAAATGCCAATTGAATTGGCGGAGCTGAGCTCCACAGCTGTGGCTGATGAGCTCATCAGGGCTATATAAGCCAGCTGCTGGAGTCAGATCCTCAGAATTGTTGCTTCAGAGCCGATCGTGAGCTGAACAACTTCTGCTGAGCTGACTTCCAGAGAAGGAAGCCTTACCTTCACCAGTGCGGAAGCAAGACGTGCGAGTGGCGGGCTGGGTTTCCCGTCCCCGGGCGTTTCGCTGGTGATCTAAAAGAGATTTTCCTAAGAGAGCAACACAGTCAATCAACACGTCTTTTTCAAGACGCTGTTCTGACTGTGCGTTTCTGGATGCGGTGGTTCCTATCTCCGGATGATGGTCACGGGTATCGCATGACAGGTCTGGGGGTCCAGCATGTCGGTGCGGTGCCCGCGGACAGCTTATGCTCTCACTGCGAGGGCGTGGTTGTTGCATTGCTGAGATCGCGGCTTCGGCCACCCCCGTTGCTCCCCGTGAAAGCGGTTAGCACGCGGGCAGATCTGAGGATCACAGTGGGGGTTTATCCGTCACCTCCGGGCCCGCGGACCCCCCACTCCTCCACAGCGTGCCCCATCCAAGCTTCGGGCGGTTGTACGGTTCATCCCCCGGGATGCCCGCGCCTCCGCCTGATGACACCGGAGATCAAAGGTCCATCGCGACATCGGAGGGCGAGCTGTTATGCTCGGATGACAGACTGGGCTCGCTTCCATCCCACGGGGTGCAATGCGCAGTCACGGTTCTCGAATCAGACGTAACAGCTGCGCTTCCTGGGCTGCTTCGGCAGTGCGGCTGGAGATGGCTTGTCCCCCAGTCTCACCGCCGGACCGACTAGAGGGTGTGACGTGCGGGCTGTTCTAAGATTAATCTTCCAGCCCCCGTCCCCTTCTTCCCAGGGGCGCACAGTAAGCACACGCTGGCATAGAGGGCGTTTTTCTCTGCCCGGTTCACGTGTGTTTCCGCCTTCACCTCCCTTAATGGCGAGGCGGCCAGTGGGTACGAAGCTATTTCCTCAGGTGGTGGGCGCCGCCACCTGGAGGGGTAAGCTGAGACCCCCGTCTAAGGCGGGTGGGTTATCTGTGTCTATCAAGGCCAGAGCCCACACCGCTGCGGGCCATGCCGCTTCTGCCGTGCCCCACGGCCTCCTGGCTGTGCTGCACTGGGGCGGTTCTTCCCCAGGCTTATGCGTAAGCATCTCACGGCGATCGACTATGCTCTCATGACATTCAAGTCGGCCGTCCGTGCCCTGGGGAAGACGATGGCCACATAGTGGTCCGGAAATGCCACCCTGGCTTGCCCTGTAGATATGCGCCGCGCTGACAAAGTACGCTTTCTTAGTGTGCCCATATCCCACGCAGGCCTTCTCGGCGACACCATCGGGGATTTTACCCAGGAATCCTCAGTGGTGAAAGATCAGCCGTGCGCGATGGAGCAGGTAATCTCTTGGTGGGCTCTCCCCATCAGACCTGTCCGCGCTGGCTGCTCCTCGCCGAGTGCGCTCTTCTCGCCCGCGGGGAGTTGACGCTCCCGTCACAGGTCGCCGTTAAGTCCAATAACTGGACTGCGAAGCGAACCTGAGGCGGGCCACTTGGAGAGGAGAACCGTTCTTTCTCCGGTGGAGGCCGGGGCTCCCCCGCGAATGTATAATGAGTAGCGATCTGAAAAGAGCGGCTTTTCCTCCCTCTGGGTGTGGAAGCCCAATTGCTGCCAGCATGGGACGCACTGCCTTCCAGCTCTCAGCTTTGGTGCATTTCGCCACAGGCTTGAGGGCGCCAGAGGATGAGCTCCTTTCTCGCACCTCCAGCCACTCCGCGGGATCCTGGGAGTAAGGTAAGAGTCAATCTCTTATTTTCACCTCTTCCTCGGGACGCTCTGCTTCCCGGGATGAGCACTCCCCATCCCGAAGCTGCCCCTCCGCGGGTACGTCAGCGATCGTTCCGGGTATGCTGCTAGTTAGCGGGCTCTGTCAGTCTGGTTAGCGCTGCTCAGCCCGCGCAGTAGCTCAGGGGGACGGTCAGACTCGGCTATGCGTTTCAATTCGCTGTTGGCCTCCCGAGTGCACGAGTGTGTATTTAAGCGATCATCGCTATGCCACTCCCTGTCTCGCGTGAGAAGATTATTATCCTCCTGGCGAAGGATATAATCAAGCCAGTCCTCCAGCCGAGATGAAGAGCGGGTTACGCCCCCCTTCATCGTATCCAGAAAGCGGTGGGTTATACCAATCCTATCTGCGTGTTTTGATCTGTCATCTGTTCAGGATGTCTATCAAGATGCTCATGCAGAAACGCATCCCCCAGTGCGTCCGTCCGTGGGATTGGTTGCAGCTATAGACCTGAAGGACGCTCGCTCCATGTCTCGCTCTCTCCCTCCTTATACTGTGATTTTTTCCGGTGTTCGACGGGGGGCCGAACAGGGTGGCAACAGTCCTCCCATTCGGGCTGTCCCTGTTTCCATGCGTGGAGGATGCCCTGTGCGTCTTTAGCGCACGCACATCTGCATTTTTTTGATTATTCATTGACTATTTTTAGATCTCTGAACTGATCGATTATGCACAGGGACCTGGTGCTCCGGCACCTCAGCCTGTTTGGGTTTTGGGTCAACTGAGTATGAGCGGGCTCTCCCCCGGGCAGAGCTTCTCTCATCTCGGGTTGGAGCTGGACTCGGTCTGCATCACGGTGCGCTCTTAGCGCGCTGGGCTAGCGCTGTCCTGTCTGATTAATTCGGCAGTTATATTGGTCTCACTGAAATTATTCAGAGGCTCCTGGGGCATATGACATTTGTAGCCCCAGATGGGGTCCCCAGATGGGCATGGCACGCGGAGAGGCACCGGGTTTACGTCACCACGCTGTGTCTCCGCACCTTCAGCCCCTGGATGGATCTTGCCTTCTACGGGCCCTTAGAACAAGTATCCAGTGATGCTGTCATCTTGACAGATGTTTCCAGTATGGGCTGGCGGGCTGTGTGTATCGAGCATGCAGCTGCAGGTTCGTAAACCGGACCCAGGTTGCATTGGCATTTCAACTGCCTGGAGCTGTTGGCATTGTTTTTCACTCTCCGCCGGTCACTACCGAAGCGGGAGGGGAAACGCGTGTTGGTTAGGACGGCCAGCACGGCTGCGATGGCATACATCAACCGTTCGGGCGGTGTTCGCCACCTCAGCATGTCTCAGTTCGCTCGCCATCCGCTCCTCCGGAGTCTTGCGGCTAAATAGCTGCGCGCCGTTCATATCCTGTACAAGCTCTCCATGCCAGCTACAAGCTCTCAGGACTGCTATGTTTCAGGAGAACGGAGACTCCACCCCGGCACGTTCCAGCTGTTATGGGCACGCTTCAGAGAAGCCCAGGTCATCCTGCTGTTTCTCCCGAGCGGCCCTTCGCTGGCTGCCTTTTCTGCTCCGCACAAAGGCGCTGGCTCTCAGCTGGCCCCGGGTTACGCAATATGCGTTCTTTCCCCAGTGAGCCTGCTCGCACAGACACTACTTACACTGTGCAAAGTTGGGGAGACGAGGAGCGGGTCTTGCTCGTTGCGCCTCTCTGGCCCAACCGGACCCGAGTTTTCAGAACTCACACTCCTCGTGATGGCCCTCCCTGATGAATTCCCCGGAAAAAGCACTTCCTTTTTCTGGGACGGGCACCCCCTGGCACCCGTGCAGGGCTCTGAAGCCTCTTTGGATGGTTTCCAGACAGAGCGCGGTGGACTTAGGTGACTTATCAGTGTGATAGTTAACACCGTCACTACAGGCTAGAGCGCCTTATTAGGTATGCCTATGTTCTGCAGTGGAGTCTATTCGTTGTGTGGGAATTCTCTCTGAGAAAACCCCCGGACATGCCAGATTAGTGTTGTGTTTTCTTCCTTCAGGATAGCTGGAGCGCTGGCTTTCTCCCTCCGCACTGAAGGTTTGGCGTGTGATCATCCGCGTTTTTAATGCGGATGGTAGCGCGCTGGGAAAGCATAACCTCTTCAGCCGGTTTCTCAGAGGCGCGTGGCGCGTGATGATAATCCATCCCCGCCCCCTCTCTCACCCTCTTGGGATCTGTCTAGCCCTAGCAGTTATGATTAGGTCCGTTGAGCCACTCAATCAGTATATATACGTTCTGTCCCTTTAGGCAGCTCTGCTGATCACGCTGGTATCAGGAGGGTTAAGATTCCGGTGGCATTTTCGGTCAGCGAATTGTGCCAGTAATTGGGCCGACCTACTCTTACGTTTAAATACCTGAGACCTCGGTTCACCTTGTGCCAAGGCTTCTACCACCCCCCTTTTTTTATTAGGTGGTGAGCCTGCAAGCGCTGCCTGCGGAGGAGGCAGACTCAGCCTTTTCATTGCTATGTCCGCGCACTGCGCTTAACGTGACATGTAAGCATACACAGCTCTTTTCTGTTATGATCAGCAGAAGGGAAGTGCTGTATTAAAATAGAGGTTGGTCCATTTTTTAATTTATGCCATCACCCTCGCTTCATGTGCCAGGGCGAGCTGTGTTCCCCGGGAGAGAGAGCACACTTAATAATAATAATATAATAAGCGGTGCCTCCTTTTCGGCGTGAGTAAACAGCGCCTCTTAACAGATCATGTCGAGCTGCTGGCTGGGCGACACCTAACACATTATCGAGATTATTTCTCGAGTGGAGTCACTTTCCTCCTGGTTACTGGTTACCCCAGTCAATCGAGAGGAAATTAAGCTCGGTGTCAATAAACGCTTGCTGCGCCAGGCTCCCTAACCCGGAGATGCGTGCGCATTTTCTATTCTACTAGTAAGTTTCCCTTTTCAGGCGAACCCTAGAGAATTCCTCCGAGGCCCCCAGCACCTGACTCAGCGGAGGAGTCGAGTGCTTGGCTCAGTGTTTAGTCTGGTACGCCCATCTGGTCTACCCGCATACTGAGGTTCGGTGCCAGCTATGTGCATTCCCCTGTCTAGGTGATGCCATATGCATTATCCACCATGGTGTGTTCCCCCTATTCAGGCGGACCCATGTCTTCCCTAACCGCTAACCAGCTTATCATATGTATCACTCCCCCTCAATAGGGCTAGTCCATATGCTCTATTACCATCAAGTCTCCCCCTCCGGGTAGCAGGTGGTCTCCGCAGCGTCCTCCCCCTTTGGGGACTGGCACGCTTTCCCAACGTACTGTCGTATCTCTAAAATCCCTAGTCTATATTAGCTAGGTAAAAGCTCAATTACGACCCCCGATCTAAATTGTATTATTCCCATGTAATGGTAATTTTTGGGCCTAGGGGACGTTGGAAGGTTGCGCTTTTGGTGATGTCAGTGCGCTTACGCATTGCTTGGCAAACTGCACATCAGGAGCGTGACGGGCTTAGCTGCTGTGGCGCTTTCCAGACACACGTTGGAGTTCCCTATGAAGGGGAACGTCTGGTTACGTCCGTAACCCTCGTTCCCCGAATAAGGGAACGGAGACGTGTGTCTCCACTGCCACAGCACCTAAGTCTCCAGATGGGAGCTGAGTGATCGGCTCTTCAGCGGGCAATTCTGAGGATCTGACTCCAGCAGCTGGCTTATATAGCCCTGATGAGCTCATCAGCCACAGCTGTGGAGCTCAGCTCCGCCAATTCAATTGGCATTTCATTGGCCCGTTTTCTTATCATCAGAAGCGATTGGTCGTCTGAAGTACTCCCAAAAGTCTGTTTACAGACACACGTCTCCGTTCCCTTATTCGGGGAACGAGGGTTACGGACGTAACCAGACGTTTCCCATGGAGGTTCAACAAACAATTAAGGAATTAATAAGAAACTGAAATTTAATTAGTTTCATGCACAAAACCTTGACATCTCCAGCTGCACATTATAACACACAGACATCAAGAATCAGGATATGAACCTCAACCATGGTTGCTTAAAAACAAAAAAAGCTGCTTAATTCAATCATGCTGCTTGGATATATTATGCAGCTTAAAGGTCTTACAATGTTCTTTCTTTTCTTTTATTTGATGTTGTTTTTGGGGTGTAATATTTCAGTAGATTGTTTTGTATTGTTCTGGGTTGATTTTTATTAGATTTTTATTTTTCATCTTACATTCATTGTTAAGATTCAAAGATTAATTGTTGATGTTTGTGTGTTTTTAAGTTCTGCCATAGATCAAACATTCTCATTGTTAATGATGTATTTAGATCTGGTAAACAGTCATTAGCTGCTGTAGGTCAAGTGGTTTTATTTACCTGTGGTATTTATTTCTCACTTATAACTAACAAGATATTCAATAAAATGCACAAGCAGGTGAGGGTGGTTTTAATATCATAATTAATCTTATCAGACATATTATTGTTTTTTTTCTTTTGGCTTTCTATGTTATACAAATAGTGTGATTAACACAATTAATTATAGCAGCCAAATTAAAAACTAGTGTCAGAACAAATAGTTGAAGAGCCCAACTAAAGCAGACTCTGTCCTCCATTATGGTGACTTCAAATGAGCAACATAAATGTCATTAAGAGTTTTTGTTGATGTGACAGAAATAAAGCCAAAGGTCAGTAATAAGTGAAGCTCCTGATGTTTGTGGAGTTGTTTAATGATCTCTGCTGAGATCTTGAGAAATTATATTTTTATTACACTGTAAAAAATGCAGGGTTCCACATAATTCATTCATGTTGTACCAACACAAATAGATTAAGTTAACTTATCACTTTTAACAAATTTATGTGGATTGAACATAAAAAAATTAAGTTGTGCCATTTAAATCTCAAGAATTGTGTTGTTTCAACTCATTTTAATTAAGTATTTTGAACATGTTAAAAATATATATTTTTGAGTGTATAATTTGTTTTATTTTTATTAATTATTATTTTATTTAGAGTTTCATTTTCAGTTGATTTCATCTTTGGTTTTGGCTGTGTTTTTTTTTTATTTTCTTCAGTGATTCTGCTAGTTAACAGTTGTTCATCAATTAAGCTGCGGTCACACTGGACTTTTCTTCCCATAGACTTCCATTGATACGCACGCGAATGCGTCAGACCGGAAATGCAGGGTCATGCGCCAAGTTTCGCTTTAGCTGCGGTGCAAAGTTCAAGCTTGGTGAACTCTGACCTGCGAAATTGCATCACTTGACTGTGTGAGACCATTCCAGGATCAAAACATGACCTCTCTGAACAGAAATTCAAAACATGGAGCAATCACTCGCGACTGAATTTCGCAAGCTTAAACTCTAGTGTGACTGCAGCTTAATTCTCAATCCTCTCAATAATTAGACACCTAATTATCTCATTAACTTCATCACTGTCTGAGTGTTCAATCCTCTGAAGTGAGGACACTAGTGAGGATTTTGCTCTATGATTTAAAGGGCACCTATGGTGAAAACTCTACTTTTCAAGCTGTTTGGACAAACATATGTGCAGGTATAGTGTATAGGCCGTCATATTGGGGTGATATAAACACACTCAGTCCTTTTTTTTTCAATTTAACAACATAAAAACGGTGGACCAATTGGATCGGTTTTGAGATCGACCGTAACTTGACGTAGGAGTGTGGTCCCCCCGCCCACAAATATTGATTGACAGGTGCGCATTACCATATTCTCAGTATGTTGTTTCACGTCCGCCATTTTCAGCGTGTGAGTCAAAGCGATGTCACCAGAAAAACACCCTTGCTCTATTTTTAGATGTAAGGCTCATTGGGCTCAACAATCACCAAGTTATTGCTCTTCTCGCCGCCAGTGTTTGTGAGTTTCGGTGGGTTTGCATACATGTGTAGTTCTCATTGCATCTTCCTTGGGTTTGCATTTCCCGCGGTCACAGAAGCTCACTGTCATCTTAACTAGGTGCAGCTGGAAAGTGCGAGCGCATTGCCTCACGTGCGCGTCCCTCCATTGGAAATAACGAACTAACGATGTGCAGCGCCATGGATTTTGCGTTGTCTTGGATGAAAGTGAGGACCGGGGTGTTTGCTCACTATTCTGCTGCCTAGGTCGCCTCTGTGGACGCGCTGGTCCTGCTCAGGACACTTAATATTTCTGCCGCGCCACAGAGCATTATCTGAATAGTTTCATTTTAAATAACATGCGAATGTGCGTGTCTGGTGTGCCGTGTCGTGGCTTTGAGCATCGCTCGGCGACACGCAGCGTCACGCCACGCAGTGGCATGCATTTCTGAATTCTAAACATAAGTTTCTATCAGGTGACACACACCGGCGCTGCATGTGTGTGATACTTTCATCTGTCATGTGCGCGCCATGTCGCGGTGCATCCGGTGTGTGATGCCCTTCAGTCAAAGTTAATTCAGTGTGCTTGGTTATTAGTCTTGGTGTAGGCTACAAGCTCGGAGCTTTAATCTAGCACACAGTTGGCTGTAAAACTATACAAAAACACAAATGATTTTGTACTCTCTGCTTGGTCTGTGTCTGAGTCGTACATGTACAGCTGAATGCTGGTCCTCTTACTCATGTTGCTTCTCTCTGTCTGCCTGTCTGTAGCCATACACAAAGCGGGGGAGCTCTTGGCTCCACCACCTTGTTAAGTTGGGTGTGAAGTCGAAATTAATTTTCATGTGAAGCAACACGCCCCTAAAACAACAAGCTGTGTGCACGCCCCCAAAATGACACTTTTTAACACTTCATAATAAAAAAATCTGAATTGTGTTTAAAACTTAACCTAAACTGGCACACTGAAAAGAACCATAATATTAATATTACATCTTAAAAAAGGGGTAAAATAGGTGCCCTTTAGGGGTTAAATGTGTTCGATGAAAAATACAGACTGTGGAATGTGTTTTTAACGGAAATATTCTGTAGATTGAATTTACGGCCGTAAAATGTTAAAAACAGTAGATTACTGGCAACCACAGCTGCCGGTATTTTACTGTAAAATCAAGAAGAAAAAAAAACAGCAAAATACTGTAAAAAGTTTTTGTGTCACCATTGTGGAGGATAGTAGCATCTGAGTATTTGATGTTATGCTGCCTCTTCCTTTTTTAAAATGTAACTGTGTAGTTACTAATGCAGTGAAAATCTGTTTGCTAATTGTAAACACACATGAACACATTAGTGCATTGAATGACATTACGTTTTTATGCACTAAGCTATGTTTTTGTGAACTGAATATTGTATCAGTTCATGAAATACGGTTATTTTTCCGTAAATTTTAACAGTTCTATAAACTTCCGTATTTTTTACAGAAAAATTCTGGCAACCACAGCTGCCGGTATTTTTCTGTAAATTTAATGAATTTTTTATTAACAGTGTGTATATAAGATCCCCCTTGTTTAAAATCAGGGATCTACATTGATTAATTGAGAAATGGCCCATTCGTCCAACTTCATTTTCTGTTCAGCTGCTGTATTGTCAAAAGCAACAAAATGCCACAAAAATGAAATAAACACAACTGATCCCAAATTAGGTACAAATTATATATAGAAGTTCATGAAGCAGTGTTTTAAATGCAGCCATCTCTGCTGCAAAGCTTTTCTGATTTACAGAGCATTTATCCAATGTTCTATTGTGTTTGATTGCTCATTGCACTGCACATTCATGTGAGAACCTGTTACATACCAGTTTTTTAGAATGGCCTGCTTAGTCAGATTAACTACTGGAAATCTCTGAGATCATTTTGATACCTGTGTTTCAAGTTGGGCATGCCAAGAGTTTGAAACATGGTGGAGTGATACTTCTATTGCTGTGAATTCTATTCTTAATTTTTTTTTCACACAACAGCTCACCTTGCCTTGTTGCTAAAAGAATGGGAAAGAAAGGTGTTTTTTTTGACAAAAGACTGACATGAATGCGACAAGCTTGTAATAACACTTGTGGCACATGAAGTCAGTTTTAATCGACAATACCTGTCTTGGTAGCCATGTTTGTGCCCATAGTTTTCTACAATGGATGAGTTTGGAGATTTTTTTCCCATTATTTTAATTAAATATATTAAAATCATATTTAATCACTTAGTATTTTCTTTCATTCATTTATTTTTTCATTTTTCTTCAGTTTAGTCCCTTATTTATCAGGGGTCGCCATAGTGGAATGAACCGGCAACTATTCCAGCATATGTTTTACACAGTGCAATCCATTACTGGGAAACACCCATATCATCTCGCATTCACCCACACACAACCTTCTTGCTGTGAGGTGACAGTGCTAACCACTGAGCCCCCATGCCACCCCTACTTAGTCCAGTGAAGTAAAGTAACTAATTACAAATAATCAAATTACTGTAAATGAGTAGTTTTTCCCAGGAATTGTAATTTACTGAGTAGTTTTTTAAATGTGTACTTTTACTTTTCCTTGAGTACATTTCTAGTGCAGTATCTGTACTTTTACTCCACTACTTTCTTTCAACCTGCAGTAACTACTTTATTTTTCTTGTCTATGGGGATTAGAAAAATCAGTCCTGTGATTTCTGTCCAATCAAATCGCACATACCCTAGAAGGTAAATCGCATCATAATGAACTACCTCAAGATGTGTGCACTTTATAATTGCAGCAAACTGTTTGGAAGTATTAAAAAGTGTCCATGAAGATGTTCAAAATCTTTACGCGCATTAGTACCCAGAGACTGTTTAGATGCATGTCACTAATGAGAAGATGACAGATGACTTTAAACATCCAGCAGGCACAGGACATCAACATGACGTCTGATTGACGTTGAACCCTAACATCATGGGGACTTTGCATTTTGTTTGGAAATGAAAATCGTGTTGACGTCAGAACTCAACGTCAGGCCAATGTCAATGTCCAACCTAAAGCAAACCAAATATCAACGTCTAATGATGTTACAGCTTGACATTGTGTGAACGTTACCCCTATGACATCTATCAGATGTTAGATTTTGGTTGGCATACCTAATGAATAAATGTCAGTACTTGACTTCAAATATGTTGTTGGTTTAAGATGTTGGCTCAACGCTGGATTTTGGTCACTTTCTAACAACCTAAAATCAACCAAATATCAAGGTCATTTGACATCATTATTGGACATCAAAATAACGTTGTCCTTAGCTGCTGGCTTGACAATTGTTTTTGGTCACCTGACATTACAACCCAAATCTAACCTAATATTAATGTGGCATGATGTTGTGTGCCTGCTGGGCAATAACTAAATGAATACTCACTACAGAATGTTGTTTACACACAGATGCACAAATTACATATAAACATATCAACTTTTAACAGTGTAATACTACTCACTCCTCTTGAGTACTTTTAAAAGAGCTACTTTTTACTCATACTTTGAGTAATAGTTACAACAGATACTTTTACTTTACTTGCACTACATTTTTAGGCAAGTAATGGTACTTTTACTTGAGTATGATTTTTCAGTACTCTTTCCACCACTGAGTATTTCATATAACTGATATTTTTCATGGATTAATGTTTTGATTTTTGTATGTATTTGCTTCGTCGAATATACCAAATTATTCTCAAATAATAGGTAAAAGAATAATATCACTAGGCTTAATAGTACTACCAAATATAGTTTTTGGAGAGATGTAAATAAATCACATGGTACATCTTGTTGGATTCAGGGGAAAGAAGCTGCTGTTCTCAGAGCACCTTATAGTAAAGTATGTGGCTTGTTATATTCACTCTCAAACCTACTGCCCCTTCTTGTGACACAAGGGAGTTTTTTTCTGAATATCAAGGTTTTAACACATTGGACTGATAAAGAAAAATGAATGAGAAAATAAAAAGTTAGGTCTAGGCATTACAAAAAGTGTTACCAATAATATCAAGTCACAGAGCCGTTATAATAATTTTAAGACAGGAATGTCTTTCTGGTACTTATCTAACTACAACAGTCACGATCATCTGATGTCATATGAAGCAAGAGATCGTGATGACATCTGATAACGTGTGCAGGTGCTATAGTGCTGTCCCAATTCTTAGGGGTAAATTTTGAAGCCCTTCCCCTTCACACTTGTTTTTAAGGGCCAAAGGGAAGAGGAAGGGGTAGGGGTAGGGGTAGAAAAATAGAATTGGGATTTGGCCTTAGTCATTCTTCCATCATCTGTCACCTACTATACAGAATTGTTATACTCTCTATTTCTTCTACTTACCCCATTTTTTAAATAATCACTCATTTGCGTCATTTATTGCTTCCTGTACTCTGGATCTACAATTTAGAATAAAATAATTTAGGAACGAGAATTAAAGGCTTCTAACTAGAAGGCCTCACCCTCACTGACATTTCTTCTAACTGATTGATTTCCAGTTTCTCTTGCCATGTTTTACTCTCACACACTAAGGCCAGTTTACTTCCAATTAACCAATATCACATGTATTTGTACTGTGGGAAAAGTACCTGGAGGAAACATCTCACGAACACGGGGAGAACATGCAAACTCCACACATTGTTGTTGTACCAGAGTTATGAAATAGACTGGGAATAACAGGTTTTCATGTTTTATTGTTTACAAAGTCAAGAAAATAAGAGTTTGCATTTAACACCCCTGCAGGCACAGGATGTCAACATGACGTCATATTGACGTTGTACCCCAACCTCTTGGGGACGTTGAATTTTGTTTGGAAATGAAAAGTGGGTTGACGTCAGAACTCAACATCAGGCCAACATCAATGTTTAACGTCCAACCTGAAAAGAACCTAAAATCAACCAAATATCAATGTCTAATCATGTTACACCCTGTGGACTTTATCACTATGACATCTATCAGACGATGGATTTTGGCCACTTTCCAACACAACTTAAAATCAACCAAATATCAACATAATTTGATGTTGTTATTTGACGTCAAAATAACATTGTCCTTAGACATGAAATATACATTGAATTTTGGTCACTTGATGTTATGACCTAAATCTAACCTAATATTAACATCTTGTGATGTTTTGTGCCTGCTGGGTATATTCATTTGCTATGACTAAATATTTTTCTATTTGAATATTCAGTTATCTCAAATAAATGTGAAGGGGGTTGTTGTTATTTAGGAAACCTAAACCTCTTACTTATCAGATTTATCAGAGTTAAATGCAGGTACTCAAACTGCACTGTCAGGTTCCAGTTGTGCAGTTACTGTAACTAATCTTTTTTTGGCATAGATAACTAGAAATGTTGTCCAACCTGTCAACCTGTCAGGACATACACGAGTAGACTGAACAGTATCTGTATGTTACATTTCCTTTGTTGTTTGTGTGAATTAAGAAAGAGTGTTTAACCGCAGGTTGATGTTTGTTCAGTTTGAAATGATCCCTGTGTTGTCCCTTTGAAACAGAAAGTTGGCTCAGGACAATGTTTTAACTTTGTGTCTTAATTCACAGTACTAATTAAGACTGGCGATATGTCAAAAACAGGGACGTTTGATCAGGGGAGGTAGGGAAGAAAGGGCCTCACCTGTCATCATCCTCACCTGCAATCATAAGATGTATACTAATGATAAAATCAATATTTTTTCACTGATCTGTGCTATAGATGCAATTTCTCTGTGATTCAAATGATTTCAATAATTTTTTATGATCAAAATCGCTGCATTTGCGTATTTTCTGTTTAATTACAGCGTAGGAAGTGAGGTGAGGCAGCCTGAGCTGGGCCTCACGTCAGATTGCACAATCCCTTGCAAACTAGCTTGAGCCCGCCCCTTTAGCTCACTCAGTGTATGCTTCCAATGTAAGGCTTTATTAAAATGTTTTTATACATTCTAGACATTTTTATTATATGTCCTCGCTTTCCATATTATATTATTATTGTTAAAATCTTACATAAAGCCGCACTGAAAAGACATGAGGTAAGGCAGGCAGTAGCTCTGCCACACTGAAGAGGGCCTGAGCTCACATTTATTCTTAAGCCTTAAGGCCGATTTATACTTCTGCGTCAAGCGCACGCGTATGCTATGGTGCAGCCTACGCGTGGACGCATAGCCCCTCGCCATAACCGGCATCGACGTTGACGCGCACCTCTCAAAAAATGTAACACGTACACTTAGCGCAAGCTCTGTGATTGGTCGGCTTGGTAGCGCTGACAAGTGTGGGCGGAGGTGAGAGCCGCGCACCCGATGCAGCAAGTGTTTACAAGTGTGGAGTCCTGTGAAGTGTTATTGCAGAGAAACAAACAGCGCGCACAAGTATAAATGCACTATAAATGAGGCTTGTGCCGTGGGTCACGGCGATCACTTGACGCAGAAGTATAAACCAGGCTTTATACTTCTGCGTCAAGTGATTGCCGGAACCCATGACGTATGCCTTGCGTAGCTGTGCATTTATACTTCTGCGTGCTGTTTCTGTTTTTTCTGCAACACACTTCCGAAACGCTAGCTGGCAGTAGGTGTTTATGTTTCTCTGTGTCGAGTTTCTTCGCTGGTGTTCTGTTTTTTACTGAACACTTCTTTTATGTACACGTGGCTCAAATTCGCTCTTTTTGAGGCAGGACCTGGCGGACGTGCAACAACTTTAATCATAAGGTAAACACACAACAATAGTCTCCATCTGGAGCTCCTTAACAAGACTCCACACTTGTAAACACTCACTGCATCGGGCGCGCAGCTCTTACCTCCGCCCAGACTCGTCATCGCTACCAAGCCGAACAATCACAGAGCTAGCGCTACGCGTTACATTTTTTGAGAGGTGCGCGTCAGCCGTAACCGTCGGCGAGGGGCTGCGCCGTAGCATAATGCGTGCTTGGCGCAGAAGTATAAATTGGCCTTTAGCGGTTGCTCTTCTTCTATGCAGTAAAGTTCAATTGGAGTCTGTTTTGCTCTGACTGACTGCAAAAATATCAGCTCAAAAATTTAACAAAAATGGACTTTCAATCAAAACGTGAATAAATAATGGACGACCAATGCCAGAGCTAAAAGACTCGCTTCAAAGGAAGGGACAGAAGAAAACGCGATCATTTCAAAGTATGTCAAGTCATGTTAAGACTTTATTTACAAGTAACGTTACTGTAAACGTAAGACCAGTGTGCGAATTCTGTGTGTGTGTGTGTGTGTGTGTGTGAATGAGAGAGAGAGAGCAAGCAAGAGAGGGCATGCGCATCTGCCATGGTGCTGTTTGTTTGTGTGTGTGTGTATGTGGGTGTGTGCATGTGGGTGTGTGTGTGTGTGTGTGTGTGTGTGTGTGTGTGTCTGTGTGAATGAGAAAGAGCGCATCCGCTGTGATGTTGTGTAGTTGCTTATAGTTATAGTTGCGTATAGTTGTCTGTAGCATACAGCTTGGTGTTTTTTGGAAGGATATTTAATCCCTATACATTTTACATTCTTCCTTGGCCTAATATGTACCTGCAATGTAGAAACAATGCTGATATAATATATGAAACACAATCAGTAGTTGGCAAATATATCGGGTGCATTTGTTTGACATATGACTTTTGACATTAAAAGTGTCAGCGCCTCAACAGTCACGTACCTCACCGCACGTCACTGGTCAAAAAATCTGGATAAATCTTTCTTATATTGAACAATAATAATATATGCTTCCAGCTTTAAAAGAGAATCCTAACACAAGAATTAGAGGGATCATTAAATTACATTTTTAAACACTTGACCTAAAAAAATAAATAAATAATGTACTAAAATAAAAAAAAAAGGTTATGAAAATGAGTACATGAGAGTATATGTCCAAAATGTAAACATAAAACTTTTGTAAACATCATTTGTAACGTAAGAAGAGACACATTTGTTTAGTGTCTGGCTTTAAGAGGTATATTAAACATGCAAAACATTAACACAAAAATATATGATTTCTAGCAAGTGCAGACAATTTGTAAAACTTTCTTTTTATTGTCAGCAATAGTAGTCTGTTAATTCTCATATAGAGGTTTTGGGAAATCATTTTCTTTCATTTTCTTTTTGGAATTTTCTTCCAGGGAGTTTTTACCGGTAGTCAATCACTTTAACTAATTTTTTAAACCTTTCTCGTTCCACTGTGCTTAGGTAGATCATTTATTTTGCTAGAAAGTATGAAACAGCCCTGATTATGTTCTTGCTTTTGGAAAACTTTTCATGAGGGGTAATGGCCACGAAGGATGACACGATTAGTTTCTGCTTTGGTACAGCTTCGCTGCTAGCCCTGCTTGCTGAGTAGCATCGGCCTGCGTTTTCATGCTCTCAGTGTGGTCGTTAAGCGTGGGTAAAATAGGACAATTCAAAGGGTCCATGCACTTTGGGCCCCCAGAGATCTGCTTTATTCGCATTAACAGTTTTTGTAGGTCACTCAAGCTCAATTCAAGAGTTCACACTTAGATAATGCTTGACTATATTAGCTAGTTTGGCATGCTGTCCCGGGAGAGAACCCTGAGCTCAGAGATAGGTGAGCCCAAGGCTCCCGCCTGGTCAATAAGCATTAGGAGGGATACGAGATCAGGTAGGTCTCGATAACATCCCGGGAATAGACCGCTGATTATGTTAGTTTGTACTTAGAAAGTGCTTATGACTGTAGTTGCATGTTTTTGGGTGTGGGAGCAAACCGGAGTACCCGGGGAAAACCCACGCGAACACGGGGAGAACATGCAAACTCCGCACAGAGAGTGTCGACTGTTTCAGCTAGCGTTTAACCAACTCAACTTCCTTGCTGTGGGGCAACAGTGACCACTGAACCACCGTGTCGCCCGAAATCTAAACTGAGGAGGAGGGATGATGGATGTGTGTGTGTGTGTGTGTTCACATATTCGTTCACAGGGCCATTCGTTCAGCTTTAATCGACAAAACCTGCCATGCAGACAGTGTTTGTGCTCATTGTCTTCTTCAATGGATTCAGAAATGAGTTTAGAGATGGGCAGTGCTCTAATTAAATGTATTAAAATTTGTATTTAATAACTTTTTCAGTATTTTATAACATTTGTATTTTTCATAGATTAAAATAGTTGTCATTTATATGTAAATGTTTTGATTTTTGTATCCATTTGCTTCATCATTCATTCATTCATTTTCTTATTGGCTTAGTCTCTTTATTAATCAGGGATCGCCACAGCAGAATGAACTGCCAACTTATCCAGCATGTTTTACACAACAGATGTCCTTCCAGCTGCGACCAATCATTAGAAAACACCCATATACACTGTTTTACACACATACACTACAGACAATTTAGTTTACCCAATTCACCTGTCTTTGGACTTGTGGGGGAAACCGGAGCACTCGAAGGAAACCCACGCAAACACGGGGAGAACATGCAAACTCCACACAGAAATGCCAACTGACCCAGCCGAGGCTCGAACTAGCGACCTTCTTGCTGTGAGGCGATGGTGCTACCCCCTGCGCCACCGTGACGCACTATTTGCTTCATCAAAAAATATATACATTTATTCTCAAATTATAGGTTTCCTCCCAAAATTGCTTGCCTCACCCCTGTGTTTGGGTGATACTTTTTTAGGTGATGGAATAGATTCGTTGTGTTGCCAGTCTTGGTTTTCACGTACTGCCGTCATAACTTACTAAACAATTTAATCTGCGCCTCACTCTTCAGATTCAGACTCTTCAGCCATACCACTCTAATGTAACGGAATTTGTGCTACCTTTTTTGTCAACAATCTCATCATCTTTTGATAATAACATTAGGTTAGTTTCACTTTTGTCGCTGCTTTAACATATTTTGTTAGTTTGATTAGCAAGTTCAGCCTTTGGACTTGCATGCTGCACGCTGATTGGTTGTTGTTGAATATTTCTGCTGAGTGATTGGATCAATATTGAGCATAACAACATACATTTTATCTGGATTCAATACGACATAATCCATCAGCACAGCACATAAATAAAACTGTAGATGAACAAAATTGCATGCCTTACATCAAGAAGGACTGTGAACTGTGCATATTTACTATGCCATGACATGATGAAAGAACATACTTTTGTAAGTACAGAAGTGCCTACCTGTTCATAAGAATTGCATACTGAGGAAGTGTATATTTTCAGATGCAGTTTAGGTGAATTGGGAAAGGGGCAGATCAGTCATGAATATTTTTTGGTCCATTTCTAGAATGCACAAGAATGCCCATTTTAATTCTGAATGTTTAAATCAGCTTTTGGCATTATGCTATATACAGTAGATTAGGCTAGAGCTAAAAGACACACTCCGGCTCCAAATATGCTTGCTTTCTTTAAAGTCAGCATGAAATTAAAATGTACTCTTTTTATTTTATATTTTTATGTATATAGTAGTGTTTGTTATTGCCATGATTATTAGCTAGAGTACACTCCATCAGTCATTCACCTGGATTAAGCTGCGGTCACACTGGACTTTTATCCCCATCCGATTGTTAAGTGTGACATCACGCAAAGGGGCTTCTGGGTCCAAGCACTCTATGAAACTAAATGAGGAGACTCTCTATATGCTAATAATAAACGTTTTTAAAGCGATGTAATACTTTCGAAACTCACGATTGCAATATACAGTATATGTCTATGCCTAATATGTGATGGTCAGAAAGTGATACATTTTTTATAAATTGTTAAAATTTTGGTATTTGGGATGCAGCAAGCCCAGTGATTGTTGTGTACACTATAACTTTATATAAAATTCACTTTAATGTGTGATATGAATATGATCATAAACGAATATTTTGTCAATTCAAATGAGTAGAGGCTTGGACCCGGAAACAGTATTCCATACGTCACCATCACGTCATCACTTAACAAGCGGATAGACTTCCATTCATACGCACACGAATGCGTCAGAGCGGAAACGCAGGGTCATGCGTCAAGTTTTGCATTTTGCTGCGGTGCAAAGTTCAACCTTGATGAACTCTGATCTGCGAAATCGCATCACTTGACTGCGTGAGACCAATCCAGGATCAAAACATGACCTCTCTGAACAGAAATTTAAACATGGTGCAATCGCGCACTTTTTTTATGCCTAATCATCTTGTTTAATCCCGCCCCATTCACGTGCGTTTGAATGGAGGTCTATAGGGAGAAAAGTCCAGTGTAAACGCATCTACACATGTACCATCTTTTGGTGCGTCCCAAATCGCATACTTGTGCACTATTCTATGCCATTTTGTAGTATAAATAGTGTAAGTAGTGGGTTCACACTGAAAACTCTAAAAAATAACCCTTTAATTACCCAGATGATGCACTCATTTAACCGGTAAAATGAAGTGTGTAATGATGGACACTACATGCACTCAACAGCCGCAACTTTGCTCACATAGCGGAAGGGGTGGAGCTGTCGGGCACACATGTTGGATACCTTTATTTGTTTGGGATTATGAAAGCAAAATTCTCCTACAAGAGTGATTATGCCACCTCTCGATAGTGAATGCGGTTATACTCATGGCAGGTATTATTTGGTACTTTGGTCATTTATTTAGCTAATTTGGCAACCGTCAAACGTCATCAGGGAAACAGTTTGAACTTCCGCTTAGTAAAAAAAAACATTAGTGCTCCATGTGGGACAACACTACATACATATACTCTGCTGTTGAGTGTGTAAGTGCGTAAGTACATAGTGCATAAGTGCATAGTGTAAAGTGTGCCATTTGGGATGCAGATATTGACACACACAGCTGCAGGTCATTGACACTGACTACATAAACACTATTTAAGCAGCACACTAACACACCTTCAATGTTGGATATTGTATCGTATTTGAGGTCCTGGACTTTTCAAGTGTTTTTGATTTCTTTGTTTCTTTGTTTTTGTTGGATTTTTTCTACCTGTACTGTGTTTTTGGATTTACCCTTTAGTTTGCTCCTGTATTTAATTTCGCCAGTTTTGACGACTCTTAATAAATATTAGCTGCATTTAGAACTCCACCTCCATTGTTTAAAAGGATGTATCTGTGCACTTCATAATTTTGTAAAAATTAATTTGCCTTTATAATCTTTTATCAAATACCACAACCTTCCCTCCTCCCTCAAAACAACTTTTCTACACTCCAGGTCAATTTGAATGCCTTTCTGGTGGAGATATCAATGTGAATCTAACTTTTGTCCAGTCGTCAATCTTTCATTTTGTTAGCAAAGCCCTTCTCTCAACCATCCATTTGGTTCCCAAACGAGGAAATCATGCACCGCCCTACATTTTTTCAATCGGATGTATGTCACGATATGGGAAAATTTTAACTTCCTTTTCACGCTAATCTGAAGTAAAAAAAAAAAATTATTTTTGTGTCATGGGTTAAACATATATTTTGGTCCAATTGAGATGATGGAATAATGCAATTGCTGAAGGTTTGTCAACTGCACATCTATGATACAAATGCCCTGTTCCACCACATCCCGAATGAGCTCTGTTGAGTTCTGGTGACTGTGGAGGCCATCTGAGTATAGTAAACTAACGGTCATATTCAAAAACCACATTCAATATTACTTGCTAACTTATATCTGTACTTCGGAGGCTCCTGAGGCTCAATTTGAAATTCAGCAGATCATCTTGGCCCACGTGTATGTCAAAATCAAGCGGCAACCTCCCGCTCTCCCTCGTGAAGCAAATACGTAAGTAACTAAAACCGCAATTCATTGAAATTCTGCTAGTCCTGGCCCCATAATAGAGCAGATTTTTATTCAGCCCAAAGTTAAAATGGCCAACTTTACAGCAGAAGAAAAGGTGTTTACAGCCTGGTACAAATAACGATTTTGATTTATACAGTACAGCTAATACTACCTTTCATGATAACTATGAGGGGGGTGAATTTTTTTTTATAACTCATCCGTTTTGTTTATATTAAGTTATATTAACTCTGCATATTTAAGGGCGTGGCCATTTGAGTGACAGCTAGGTCTCGCTGGTTGCTGTCATGTCACCTTAGCTGATTCCGGCTGATTAGCCGCTGAACTCAGCATACACATCGTTTTTTTGTTTTGTTTTATGTGGCTTTACACAGTCAGTTGCTTTTTGAAATTTTTCCTACAATTATCAGATGATATGGCATGCTGTGTGCACTTAATTGTGCTCACAAACCATTCACATGGCCTCCATTTCCAGGTGAGTGAAATTATATTCTTATATAACATCTCTATAAATGTATTGGTTTTATTTATGCATTACAGATGCATCCAGATTCTGGATTACATCTAATCCAGAATCTGACAGATTGATTAACTGTAGGCTCTAGAACAGTCATCTGAAGTGTTGTCATACAGTGTTATGCCTTGATTTCATCAATAGCCTTGCATTTACTAACGCAGACTATATCTGAAGTATTTGGAAGTAATTTGCGTTTTCCTCCTGTAGAAAAACATCATAAGAACAATGTTTAATGGCTCAATGTATTACAACAGTGTTTTTAAAAGTCTAAACACTTTATTGATATAGTACACAACCAAGCACATGTGGTCAGAACACAAATGAGTCACAGGTAATAAAGTATTAAGCCTTTCTTCCAAAGAAAAGCCTGTATAAGCAAAATGCTAGCAGGTGTCTGTAGCTCCACTCACGCTCTGCCTCTTTGCGCTTGTTTGGTATCCCCCCGACGGTGCGATGACGTGCAAACAAAATGGCAAGCTCAAAACACCCATTAGATTATTTATTATACCTTTCAGAAGTTTGTAATTTTTAGCTCTGAGCATCTTGTAGCTGTTTTTGTGGCCTGTGCCTTTAATGCTGGTTATCCCCGCCCACCATTCCCACGTGCTTGTCAGGTGTTTGTGCCTTAGGACCCATTTACATACATTTTAGTTTTAAATGCATAAGTTTTGCTGCAGTTACGCCTCCTGTTGAAAAAGCTGAAGAGGCCATTTTAATTTGAAAACGCTGTTGCTCCGTGTCAGTGTGGATGGGGGAAAACGGAGGCATCTGAAAATGGATGTGTGGCTGCAGACATCTGATTGGGGCTTTTAAGTAGCCTACACAGAGTTCAGTCTTTCGTCCTCTCATTGTAAGTTCTGACTTTGCAGGTTTGATATGGAAAACAGACTCCTGAGGACACGTTGGGTAAATCTTCAAAAGGAACAGTGTACTTTATAACCTCATTCACATCACCCTGGCCACGCTGTTTCACTTTCTTAACAATAAAATGAAAGCATGATATAACTGCCTATTTTCATTTAGATTTTAACTTACAGATAGCAGAAATGTTGAGGTGCCATGTAGTTACATATTTATATGACTCTTCACTGTATGCATATTTATAACAAAACAGAGCCTATAACATCACTGCCTCCTTTCATTTTCATTTAAAATGCGAAACATACCCTTTCTTTTGCTGAATATCAGTTTTAATAATCAATAATGATCAGTAATGACCATTATAAAAGTATAACGTACAATTAGATTATACATTAAGAGAAATAATTGCAAGCAATCAGTCAAAAGTGCAGAATCAGTGGACGTGGTTACATTAATCTATTAACTTATCTCTGCGCTCAGCCAAAACACATTACCTGAGAACAAGTAATAGATTCAAAAGACCAAAGTCGGGGAATATGTCGTTAGATATAGACAAGATGAACTAAATATCATGTTTAACAAATATAGTGAGATTAAATTTAGCGGTACATCACTGATGAACAGTTGACATGCACAGCGCTCATCGCTGCAGTGCATGCCAGAGTGTGTGTGTGGTCACGTGATGTGCGTTTTCAGCAGTGTAGTGTGGACAGAGAGTTGTTCAGAAACGCACACCGTTTTCATTCAAAAACAGCGTCTTAATACTAAAATGTATTAGTGTAAACGGGGCCTCAATCTCTGCCTCGGCTGTGTCAGATAAACAGCACAGTGACAGGCATGAAGGAAGCAGATCTCACGTAACATTTGTGAAAAAATTATTTGTTGCAAAGTTAATGAGTCGATGAAAATGATGGGTCACACACTATGTCGTTACAGAGTTCATGCACACACACACACACACAGACACACACTTTGCACTGTTTTTGCACGCAGATGTGACAAGATACACAGTAATATCCACTGCTTTATGGATATCTGTTATGTTAATGTACAAAATAAACCTGATTTAACGTCCACAACTCGGGATTGAAGCATCTTCTTTTATAATTGTACTGACATGTGGCTGTGGTGATAAAGACAGTAAAATTGCTGTTATTCATTACAAACCTGCACTGTTTTAAAAATGCTTTAAACTTGTAAAACTCATTCTTGATCACATTTGATGATGATTGATGATCACAGCAAGCTGAACAGATCTTTTAATCCCAGTTGCTTTGCGCACAATCTGTGTTGTTGATATGATTCTACGCATTACTATGGAGACATGTTAATGCGTGGCTGTCAATCAATGCGGTGGGCAGGGAAACCGCACTCCTACGTCACATTGCAGTGGGCCTCAAAATGGGAGGGATTTGAATCCTGTTTTAACGTCATAAAATTTTAAGAAAGAGACTTATTGTGTTTCTATCACTCCAGTATGGCTGTGGGCGCACTGTACCTACACACAGTTCTGTCCAAACAACTTACAAAAGATTATTTTCATCATAGGTGCCATCATGCAAAAAATCATTGATACAAACAAATGCCCCTTTCCATTTTGAACATCCACCAGTGCTACATAACAGGTACAGTACCATGGATTTGAAACAGTCACATTGATGCTTCCATTTTAGAGAGCCTGAGACATGTTGAAGGTGGCATGACAATATAAGAATGACCATTGTAATACATCTTGATTTTATAAACTCTTAAGTCAATTTGAGTTGTAAGAAATACTATTTAAACTATGATTTTTAGAAAGATAATTTGTGACTTCATTTTTTGGTATGGGCATATACGGCAAAGTTTTTCATGTTTTTCATGTTCTTGGGTAAATTTAACCCACTAATTTTATAGTTTGAGAATGTAGAATAAAAAAGTATTTTATTATCTTATTTGATCAAGTGTTTTCACGTCCATATAAGCATCATATTCATTATAATATATATCTTTGGCAGATGCTTTGATCCAAAGTTTTAATGCATTATATGTTTTTTTTTTCTTTTAGGAAGGGTCATTGGTGTTAAAAACAGCTATTAAATATTTTTATATATCTTTATTGTGAGAAGAACTGATGTTAAAGTTTTACTTTTATTTTTTATAAAAAAGTTTTTATTATGGAATTCTGGCTATTTACATTGAATTAAATGCCATTCAAATTGAGCTCAGGGTTGGTCAAAATACATTTAAATGTATTTTAAAATCAAATACCAAAATACCAAATATCTTAACAAAATGCAGCAGTCACAACCTGCATCAAAATAACACACTATAAATATTTTAAAAATAATAAAAATATACTTTTACATGGAAGCATGACCTCAATCTAGTCCAGGGGTGGGCAAACTCGGTCCTGGAGGGCCAGTATCCTGCACAGTTTAGCTCCAACTCTAATCAAACAGACCTGCTTATAGATATCTAGTGATCTTGAAGACACTGATTAGCATGTTCAGGTGTGTTTGATTAGTGTTGGAGCAAAACTGTGCAGGACACTGGCCCTCCAGGACCGAGTTTGCTCATCCCTGATCTACACGCATCACGCATGATTCATTGAAGTAAACAATGTTTGACAGCAACAGATTTTTTTCTGCCATAAATCTGACATATGACATCTCCCAGATGAAGGTTATAGTTTTAAAGTAACCAACAGTTTTGTTTGCTAATGACACATTTGTGTTCTAATTTGTGACACAATTGTGTTCTAATTTAGTTCATTAAGGCCTTACTTGGTGTGCACAAATTTGGGAGCATAAAATTGCAGTACAGTAAAACAAGACAGTCTTCATGCTTCATTGTCAATTGCGAAAACATAAAAAAAATCTGATTTCATTATCTTTTGGAGCTTGAAAAAGTTTGAGCATACAATTTACTATCACTGCCATTTGTCAGAGCTCATTTGCCCAGTACATTTAGCAAATGGCTCATTTTCACAATCTTGTCAGTATTCCCATTTTCACTCAGCACCTTCAAAATTAGTATTTTGATTGCCGGTGGCCACCAACAAACGGCAGTAGTGCTTATATTGCTGTGCTTTAAAGCCATTTAAAGTTTTACTGATCTTTTTTTTCATGTCTCTTGCAATGAGTGAGCCAAAAATTAATAATAAAAAATGACATCATGTCCTTTGCGTATCAAACACTGCCACCTTGAGGAATAAAGAATGAATTGCTCATATTGAATCATCAAACATTTAATTATTTTGCAGAAAAATCGTCACCTTAGAATTATAAGGTTCTATCTGACATTTTTGTCAAAATTGAGTTATTGACATATTCTTATTATATGACAACTTATTTACATTATGGGATGTTTTTTTTTATAAGTAGTTTACATTTTAAGATTTTTATTTTAAAAACAAATGTTACACACATACTGTTTGCTATGGAATGCAAAAACCCTTGAAGCTCAATATCCCAGAATCATTCAGAAAGCAGATAGAACCTTATATAATGGTGACGAAATTACATTTTATTCCTTCATTCTAAAAAAATGCTGGGTTCTTTTAACCCAACATTAGGTCAAATATGAACAAACTCAAAAACTGGGTTAAGAAATGTACATGAAATTTAATGTAAAACAATTAACCCATTGATTGGGTTTGTCCATATTTGACCCAATGCAATTTTGACCCAAAAAAGCATTTTTATATTATGAATATATTCATTAATTTATACATTTTTCAACCACTTTTCTGGGGCCAAGTCACGGGGGCTGCAGTCTTAAGGAGAGAACCCAAACTTCTCTCTCCCCAGACATTCCTCCAGCTCCTCCGGGGGGATCCCGAGGTGTTTTCAGGCCAACCGAGAGACATAGTCTTTCCAGCGTGTCCTGGGTCTTCCCTGCGGCCTCCTCCCAATGGGACATACCTGGAACACCTCCCTAGGTAGGCATCCAGGAGGCATCCGAAACAGATGCCCGAGCCACCTTAGCTGACTTCTCTTGATGTGGAGAAGCAGCGACTCTACTCCGAGTTCCTCAGCTTATCTATAAGGGTGCGCCCTGCCACCCTTTAAAGAAAATTCATTTTGGCTGCTTGTATCCGAGATCTTGTCCTTTCGGTCATGACCCAAAGCCTTTCGGCTCAGCTCCTTATTTACAACAACGGACCAATACATCGACCGCATTACTGATGCACCAATCTGCCTGTCAATCTTACATTCCATCCTTCCCTCACTCGTGAACAAAACCCCAAGATACTTAAACTCCTCCACCTGGGGTAAGGACTTTCCTCCAACCTGGAGTAACAAACCATGTTTTTCCGGTGGATCACCATGGATGTGCTGATTCTCATCTCAACCACATCACACTCGGCAGCAAACCGCTCCATGCTGAAGGTCCATGTTTGATGAAGCCAACAGAACAACATCGTCTGCAAATAGCAGGGGACAGGATTTCATTATGAATATATCTTATATTTGATTATTTATATTATCTCATATTATATTATATTGAATATATATTGAATATATATATTTTTTGTTAATAATGAATAGATTGAGCATCACTGATTTGAATGAAGGGGAGGGTAGTAAATGATGTGCATCATGTATCAAATAAGTCTTAACACTACTACAGTAATGATATATACAATGAAGTGGCATTTATCCATTTATCGGCTCCCCAGGAAATGAGCCATTAGCTCAGTGAGTAGACTGTGGCTCTGTCAGGAGAAGAAATAGACTGTATTTGGTGTCTGGCCAGAACCTGGTCTCCGAGTTTGTAGGCTGCAGGGGAGGGCAGGGCCAGGAGCTGTTGAGTTGTCGTACTCCTGCACACAGAGCAGAATTGTGTAGCTTGTCCTCACCGCAAGGCTGATCACTGCATAAGGCAGTCTGTGTGCTCTGTGTGTGCTTCAGCTTTTTCAATCACACCCAAACCGTGTGTTTGCCAAGTCTTATTTGCACTGATGTAAATGTATTTACCTTTATATGAATCTTAACCTTTTTTTCTTTGACTTTGACATTTCATTGATTTTATCACAGTGCTTCTACCACCTGCTGTTGAATAAATAGTGTTTTCGATTGTGAAAGCAGAACTGTATTATAGATAGGATTACAACACCATTTCACATCCTTGTTCCATCCGGCTGTATGTGTGTGTGTGTGTGTGTGTGTGTGTGTGTGTGTGTGTGTGTGTGTCACTGGGAGTGGTTCAGGTTGGCCTCTTATTGGCCTCTACTGAAAACTACAGTAACAACATTTGAAGTGAATCACCATCTTTCATTAAAAATGTACTAAAACTATTGAACAGCAACCATTTTTGAAAAACGTTTTTGATCCACTTCAGTGTTGATTGCTGTAATGCTATCATTCAGTCTATATCTGCACTATAGGATACTGTATCTTCTAATACCTTCTTGAAACAAACTCACACTGCAAAAAATGCCTTTTTTACTTAGATTTTTGTCTTGTTTCTTGTCCAAATACCTAATAATTCTTAAATCAAAAAGCATTTTCTAGACAAGCAAAACATATTGTTTTGTTTTAAGAAATAATATGCTAAAACTAAATAAGTTTTTCCTTAAAACAAGCAAAATAATCTGTCAATGCGGTAAGCAAAAATAATCTTACGCCAAAAGGAAAAACAAGATTATTTTGCTTACCCCATTGGCAGATTATTTTGCTTGTTTTAAGAAAAAACTCACTTAATACTGGCATATTATTTCTGAAAAAAAGACATGTTTTGCATGTCTAGAAAATGCTTCTTGATATAATAATTTTTATATATTTGGTCTACAAAAGAGGACAAACAAATCTAAGTAAGAAAATCATTTTTTTTGCAGTGCACAAACTAAGTGTTGCTAATGTAAGAATTTTTTCACCAAGTACTTTTTTAACAAGGAGATATTGTTGCTTAATTTAAAATATATTAAGCTCTTTTTGTGTTTTGATGAACTAAAAAAGGGGCAGATTTAGAAATGTTTTCTCTGTTCTGTCTCTGTTATAATATTCCACACGTTAATATAACTGAATTGTCTTATGTGTATGGTATTTCAGCTAACGTTTTGTTAATACAGCTGTATTTTAACCATGCAGAGCAGAAATTTGGAAGAGACTGCATATTAATGCACAGCGTTAGAAGCAAAAAATACACAAGTGGTGATTCGACGCCGTGACGCAACATATGCTAATTAGCGCGTGACATCATCTAGAGACATTTAGCAACTTTTCAAGCAGGTATTTAGCTACTTTACGTGGAAGGCTTTTGGAAACGTTGCAAAGACAGCAATGGCACCGATAAAATGAGTTTAACTGGGGTGAGTGAAGATTGTTGATTCGTGAATCTTGGTGAAAGGGAAAGTTGGTGACCGTTAATTTTAAAGACGTGGAATCTCAATGCATAATACTAAAGTGTATGAATATATATGATGAGTACTAAAAGGTGCTGCTTTTCTCACTGTAAAAGGCAGATATTCTTTGTAATGTCAAGGATGGACATTATTGTTTAGCTTAGTCCTTTGAAAGCATTCGAGCTCAGTTAGAAATGCATTAATGCGTTGGGAGATGAGAAATGAATGATTTATTATTTGCTTTGTTCGCAAATATTTTTTTTGAAACTTTATTGTGTTTTAAAAAGTTTTATACTTAAAATCTAAATGAAATTGTCTTAGTGTTAGTTGGCAGCTTTATCTTTTTTATGTTTGTATAAAACCACTAATGTTCAAATTGTTTAGTAATACTTTATTTTTTGAAAATATTATAATGAATAACTTTATTGTATTTATTGTTTATTATCATTACCTGATTGATTTCTGAACTGACAGTGAAGACATGTAAAGTGTTACAAATGGAGTATTTATTAAATGAATGGTGATTTTTTTTAAAGTTTCTGTTTATTAAAAGAACATTAGTCATAAAACATGTTTGTTTTTAGCACAAATTAACATACCTCAATGATTTCTGAAGATCAAGTGACAATGAAAACTGTAGTAGTGATACCAAAAATTATAATTTTTTCTTTTTCTCAGAAAAAGAGCTTTTACTGGGTGTTAAATTAAATTAAATGTAACGATTATGCAGCATTGGTGAACATAATATATGCTTTATTTGTTCATTCATGATTTATTCAAATTTATCTTTCTGAAACTTTTTATTTGATTTAAAACTTTTATTTGATTTAAAAAAGTGTTATATTAATTCATTCCTTTTCTTTCTGGCTTAGTCCCTTTATTAATCTGGGGTTGCCACAGCGGAATAAACCTCCAACTTATCCAGCATATGTTTTGCGCAGCGGATGCTGTTCCACCTGCCAGGGTTCATACGGTCATGGAAAACCTGGAAAAGTCATGGAATTTTGACATGGCATTTTCCAGGCCAGGAAAAGTTTTGGAAAAACAGAAAAACCCACAAAGTTCTGGAAAAGTCATGGAAATTAGTTTAACAAATATCTGTATACTTGAATTAGGGCTGCGCGATATTGGAAAAGTCTGACATTATGATATTTTGTATTTCTGTGATATATATTGGGATGTGAATACAATTTCACCAGAGGATTTAACAGGTTTATTTGGATTGATTGGGGGGGTTTGTAGAAGAGTGAGTCTCGAATAATATATAACAAATAAATTACAAGCATAGATAAATAAAATATAGTAGAGATAAAAGTGAATTATAGTTTTCAGGTATAGATATTGAATAATTAACACTGCATTGTCTTTATTGTATGTTATTTAATCTTTTTTAAAGTTACAAAAAATTCCTTGTGGCCGGATGTTTTTAAATTTGAAATATTGAAATGTTTACATGGTCACAGGCCTTAAAGGGACAGTTCACTCAAAGATTAAAATGTACTCACTATTTACTCACACTTCACTTGTTTTAATACTATAGGAGGTATTAAATTATATTCTTTTTGTGTTTATAAAAAAAAACTCATAAATGTTTGAAACAAGTGAAGGGTGTAAGGAAAATGGTAAGTAATATTTGGGTGAACTATCTCTTTAAAAATGCATGTAGATGATAAACCTTTACTCCATTATGATTAAACTCGATATTAAACTATAATACCAGCATTGCATATCCTGCGAGGTGACTATTGCAGATGCACAAATTTCGATATCAATGCTGAAACTATATATTGTGCAGTCCTAACTTGAATATAGTTTAGTTGTCTTTGCCTTTTTTCCTGTCCTTGGCCAAAAACTTGCTCTTACATTGTTAGTGCTGTGTAAGCATTATCAAAATCAATTTACATAAATATAAAAACAAATGGAAACAAAATAGATTGTTGCGTGTTCTATGATATGCTGTAATAAATTTGAACGTCTGTCACAATGATAAACACAGGAGACACAAATGCAAGTGAAACAAGATGATTTATTATAAAAGTCACAACTGGTATAGGTCTCAGATATGAGGTGAAGTCTCTCACAGATAATGTTGTCCTCAGGGCAGGCAGTAGTAACAACATCAAAGAGACGGAGACTTGCGTAAGGTCCAACAGTAACAGGTTAAGACGGTAAGCCTCCACCCAGGCGAGCGAGAGAGTCTAACAGAGCAGACACAGGAGTGAACAAACAACGAACTGATATAGCTAACTACAAAACACTGAACATATATAGCGCGCGGAACGCGCATCAGCTGTGACTGATAACCAACACCTGTGCGTTGAGAGTAGCAACAAAACACGTGACCACCCAGCTGATGAATGTAAACACACACACACACACCACACGGTGAAGAACCCAAACAAGACACACCCACTTCCCACACACACACACACACACCACACACACACACATGCAAGAAAAACAAAAAAGACCCACAAACGTGACAACGTCATTGTTTTTCGTATTATTTACCAAGTATAGGTAAACATTACTTGAAACATTATATCATGAAAATGTACTTGAAAGTTTTGAAAAAATCATGACATTTTTGTAGTAAAAATGTGTATGAACCCTGAGCTGCAACCCATCACTGGGAAACACCCATACACACTCATTCACACACATATACTACGGACAATTTAGCTTACCTGATTCACCTATACCGCATGTCTTTGGACTGTGGGGGAAACACAGTGACGCTAAAAAGTTGTATACTTAAAATAATTTTTTTTTTGTCTTAGTATTATTTGCCAGTTTCTTCTTTTTATATTTTTATATATCCACTAATGTTTAAATAGTTTATATTTAGAAATACTTTTTTTTGGATAGTGTTAAAATTGATAACTTTATCAGGATTAACTGGTTGATCTGAACCGACAGTAAAGATATTTAAAGTATTACGAGAGGATTCATTTTAAATTATTAGTGTTCTTTTAACGTTTATGTTCATCAAAAGAACAGTTAAAAAAAAGTTTTTTGTTTTTTTTGCAGAAATTAATATGCCATAATGATTTCTAAAGATCAAGGCACAATGAAGACTGGTGATGCTGAAAATGATTTTTGTTTCTTCTCAGAAATAATTGACATTTTAAATGTATTAAAATAGAACGGTTTTTAAAATTGTCACAGTGTTTTACTGCTTTTACTGGATTTTTTATTAAATTAAACAATTATGCACAATTGATGAACATAAAAGACTAATTTTTAAGAAATTGAACGGTTGATATATGAAATAGGCCTCACGATGGCACAGTGGGTAGCACGATCGCCTTACAGCAAGAAGGTTGCTGGTTTGAGCCTCGCCTGGGTCAGTTGGCATTTTTGTGTGGATTTTGCATGTTCTCCCTGTGTTCACCCACAAATCCAAAGACATGCGGTACAGGTGTATTGGGTAAGCTAAATTGGCCATTGTGTTTCCCAGTGAAGGGTTGCAGCTAGAAGGGCATCCGCTGCGTAAAACATATGCTGGATAAGTTGGCTGGTCATCCCGCTGTGGCGACACCAGATTAATAAAGGGACTAAGCCGAAAAGAAAATGAATGAAATGAATATATGAACTATAAGTCCAGAGGTTTCCTATTACTATGTCATATGCTGTTAATCAGCTCTCTGTGATGTCTTTCTCTCTATTAGACTAAACAGGGGCACTTGTCCCTGTCCTCTGTCTCTGGCTCAGCAGAGGCGTCCAGTATCTCCGCCTCATCCCGACTGAAGTATGTCTCTCTGGGGGTGCTGGTGTTCCAGACCACCTCCTTGGTGCTGACAATGCGTTATTCCCGTACTTTGCACTCAGAAGAACCGCTCTACCTGGCATCATCTGCTGTAGTGTGTGCTGAACTTCTTAAGATTGTTGCTTGCATTCTGCTTGTCTTCAGAGATCACAGTGAGTTTGTGCTTTGATTTTGGGATTGAGCATAAAGCTTGAATTTTAATGTTTGAGAAAAGCAACATCTGTCATGTAGTTGCAAGTACATCTGTGACCCTGGATCACTAAACCAGTCATACTGTAAGTGTCAATTTTTGAAAATTGAGATTTATACATCACCTAAAAGCTCAACAAATCATCTTTCCATTGATGTTTGTCAGTATATTACAGTGTCTTTGAAAAATCTAGAATCTGACGTGTTAATCAAGTATTGAGAAAATCCCTTTTTATAATTGAACAAAATGCATATTACTAATCAAAAATTAAGTTTTGATAGAGATATGGAAATAAATGGACAATACACCTTTATGTAACATGATCTTTACTTATTATTGTAAAGATTTTTGACATCAAATAAAAAAAATCATTTTGACTCATACAGTGTGTTTTTGGCTATTCTTAAAAATATCTGGGCAGTAAGACTGGTTTTATGGTCCAGAGTCACATTTATACAATTTTGCTACCACATATAGGGCTGTATGTATCACTTGATATGGCAAATCTGCAATAGTTACGTCGCAGGATCTGCAGTCTTAGATTGGGATCATAATTAACCAGAAAACTGAACACGTGATTTGTGGAGTCATTGCAAAGTTTAACTCTACTCTAATAGTGTGAAAGATTTTTTGGGATTTGTTATTAAAGGTGCAGTAGGTCATTTGTCTTCAGAAACATTTTTGTTGTGCTGGTTATTAGTCTCTTCACATTCCAATAGTAATGATTAAAGTAAATGCTCTAAATGTATTTATATGTATTTTTATATTCTGGATAAGGCATAAAACTAAAAAAATGTTCATCCAATTAAATATTGTCAGACCGACAACTAAATCATTTACGACAAGTGTCTCAAACTGTCTGTCAACAAATTGAAATTAGAATTTCTGCGCAGACTCTTTAAGCAAACAGATACGTCACTCGCGCGCACACGCGAAGCACAGATCTAACACTGACAGAGAGATGTCAGGCAAACTCTGCATCAACCTGAACTTCTTTTTGAAAGACCACTGAATCAATATCGGAATTACTCTTGCACGCGGGAGGGCAATATATGACGTTATGCAGTTCAAAACAATGATCTGAAGGGTGACACCATGGCCGAAGTTTTTCTTTTAGACAGGTGTGTTTTAAAACTATTTTAGCCACGCAAAGCTTCTGTAGATTGTGTTTTTGTTTATGAATGGGTTTATATGCACAGAAGTGTTGTTCAGCCACTGAAAACGTCCAGCAAAAGATTGGCTATTTTCAAGTTCATAGAGTACTTTTTACAGCATCCATAATATAGTCGGATAAATAGACCTGAGCATTTATTTAGTTGTTCAAGTGAAAAAGAAGCTGAAAACAAGCGATGTACGAGGATCAGCGAGCACAGTTGGAAATGAAAAGTCACTCAATGTCTTGGTAACGTAAACGTAAGTGTAATGTAAAAAGATGACAGGACATTTCTGTTTTTAGCCCTTCTTTTTTTCTGATCTAATTTAACTTGGCTTAATAACAAAACAAAAGTAAACATGCCCTTCCGCCTAACCAGCTTTACTGATGTGAAGTTGGATTTATATTCACACATTTGTTCAGTTTTGAGCAGTGACAGCCTGTGACACAGATTACTGCCCCTTTAAGGCATGTGACAAAAATTTTAAGCAAAATTAAACCCTGTAGGCACAAGAAATGATCAAGTTAGTTTGTCGCTTTAACAAAGTTAATTGTTTTATTATTTATACAATGAAGACTATTAATGTTATCTTACATTTGGTTATCGAATTTCTGTAGCCCAATACTGTTAGACTCCACTCAAATCATAAAAAACTGTTTATTTCATTATTATCTTTGCTTTATATATATGTCTTTTTATAATTTTGTGTATTTTATTCAAATGCACTCCCCTCAAAAATCACACCAATCAATGTAAAGGTATGATTGTTTTACAAATAAAGTCATTTGCATGTCACTCTCACTTCATATATGAGCGATTCCATGCAAATGTCATCCTTGCCATGAAAAGAAATTAAGTTTCCACCAAAATAGAGAAACCGTTTCTACATTTTTTTTTGTGTAAGCAAGTCTTTTCCAGTACTTTAAAAATACTCAAAAATGTATTTGTCAATGTTTTCAAACTATTATATTTGATTTACCAAACTCACACAATTGGCAATTTCACATCCGTCACATCCATAACGGAAAAGTGTCACATCCATAACGACACTTTTCTCATAAATGCTAAAATAAAATTAATTATTTTTGTTTCGTATAGAGCTTTTACAAAGTATGTTGTATACTGAAACTTGCAGACTTTTTTGTCACACCCATAACGCATATTTATTATCCTCATTTAAAATATAAAAAATGTTTACAGATTTATATTTTTCTGCTCCCATAAATCTTTGGTTAGTTGTTTTGAAAAATATAAACAGATGTTTCAATATAATGTTAACATGCTTTCTATGTGAATTTATGTTTTGAGTTTTTACTGCAAATGTCACATCCATAACACTGGAATTGCTCATATATATAAAAATCGTGAAGAAGCATCATGGCAATGCATGTAAAAATTCAGAAGAGAGAGAGAGAGAGAACTCTGGTGTGAAAAAGGTTTGCATTGCAGGGGACAGGGCTCAGAATAACATGAGCACCTACAGATATACTGAACCTCTCAGTGAAGAGAAAACACCCTAAATTTTTTAAGTTAAAACAAGAACACCTAGAGGTGGGGAGGAGAAAAACTGTATAAAGATTGTGAAGAAGACGGACACTTTAAATTTGTCCTGGGGAGAGACTGAGATGGGTTTGCTCCAGGCTGTCTCTGCTGTTTTTTTTTTTTTTTGGAAAACATTCCAATAAAGTGTATTCTTCTGCTTTTCAAAACCTCCAGACTAAGTTTGATTCATAAAGAGAAAAGCCGAAAACAACAACAATCGCAGCAAAAATCAAATTTTTTTCCAGTATCATGCAGCCCTAATATACAGTTAGATTTTTTTCTTACTTTACCATTTATTCATTTTAAAATTAAAACACGAGAGAAAACATTTAATTATTCCTTACAACTGTTTAATAATTTACTATTATTATTATTGTTATGAATGAAGTATGTTCTACTATAAAGAAATAATAAGTCTGTATTACAATTTCTTTAAGGTTAAACCATTTACATATAAATTTTATAAAAAAACATTTTAACTTATTAACATATTATAGAACTTCTCAATTTAATCTGTTAAATGCTTGTGAAGTGATTTTTTGGACAGCATAGGGAAGTTTTGTTTCACTGCGTGAGCTCACTGTCTAATATCCAGTGCTGTGTTTGTGTGTCAGGTTTCAGTGTTCGTTCACTGAATCTGGTGTTGAAGGAGGAAATAATCAACAGACCTCTGTTAACTCTGAAGCTGGCAATTCCCTCAGGAATCTACACCCTGCAAAACAACCTTCTCTATGTGGCTCTGTCAAACCTAGACGCAGCCACTTACCAGGTGAGATAGCACAAGACTAAAACACTCTTTCAGTTCATTTGAAATGTGTGCTCCACCAGGTATCAAACGTAATTAGAATTGAGTTATTTTCAGAATTTCTTTAGAGTTTAACTGCACCAATGCTACCTGTAAACATATGGTGATGGCCAACCAAAAGTGATATTTCATCCATGGTCTTTTATTCAGACATATTGATGTTATGTGAAGGTAGATTTTCTAAGTGTAGTAGTACTTGGAAAGTGTAAAACGTTTGTGTGGGCTTTACATTTCAGTTATTTTATTTGTGATAACCAGGGCCAGATGGAATCTGCGGACATTTTTAGCTATTTCCGCGCAGAATTTTGGTAAAAATCTGCAGATTTATAGGGATTGATTTTGGGAGTATCATAACTAAAACCTTAATATATGAAATAAAAAATAATAACTTGTATTTAATGTTGACAATGCAAATCCAATTAGATCCACTTTATTTGGTAAGCAAAGCAAGTCTCTCATATAATATATCTACTAAAAGAGAAAATATTACTTTACAAACTGTATTGTAAATAAATCATATGAACATTTGTATAATAGTCAATAATATTACTGGAATTCATTTAAAAACTGAATAAATATGAATTTACACATTACACGTGTAAATAAACAGAATCAATGATGGGCTAAAAATCGGAGGAATTCTGTGCGCACAGATTCCGTGTGGGCCTAGTGATAAGCAAGGAAACATGCTTATTGAGAAATGTGCCAGAGAATACAACAGAGAAACTGTGAAATTAATAACTGATGTGTTCCCTAGCTGTGTGTGTTTGTAAGATTTCGTTTTTCTTTACATTTATGACAGTAAAATAAAAGCATTTTCTGTGATAAATGTTAATTTAGTGATTTCCTTTTCCTAATATAAAAAGTTCCTCATATTTTGAGGGTTGTAATTTCGACTTGTAAGATTAATTAAAGCACAAATATTTAACAAGGTTCCTTCAAAACATCACTTTTGGTCACTACTGTTTATTTGTGTGTGTGTGTTTAGGTATGTTGTATAGTTTTTCACTCAGTACTTGCCTTTTATAATGGAGCCAAGCATTAATATATAATTGATATTCAGATATAATCAATGTATAACCTTTTGTTGATTTACTCTGTCTCTAAAACATCACTTTAGTCAGGGATGTGCAAAAATACATTGAAATGTATTTTTAAACAAAATACCTCAGTTTTACATGTATCAAAATAAACTACAAAATACAGCAGCCACAAATATATCAAAATAAAGTTCTGTATTTTGAAAATACTACAACATACTTTTACAAAGGAGCATGACATTTTCCGCAACTCTTCCATCAATAGGCCTATTGGATCAGTCCCTTTACTATTAAACTGATTTAGTGAAGTAAACAATGATTGATAACAACAGCCTTTCTCTGAGCAAGTTTAAGTTAGCTTCTCAGCACCCCATCACCTATACTGTATGAATAAAAAAATGTAAGTTTCATGTTTCATTCATAGAACTTATTTTTCTCTTTGATTTTAGTATAGATTTTGTATAAATTTCATACAGAAAGTCCTGTTTCGAAGAGGATCTCTTAAATCACTGTAATAATAATGAGTTGGAATATAGTACTATATCGCTTGACTGTAAAAATTACCAACATCTCTTAAAAGTCTTATTTTTCAACATTTTTGCAATTGAAATCTTCAGTACTCAATGTAAAATCATGATTTCTGAAAATGTTGTTTTAGTCATTTTCATAAATCATGTTTTTTTTGCAATTGCACTATTCAATGCACAATATAAAACATGAGATCTCAAAAGATTTTGGAGTTTTTGACCAGTAGACTGGAATATTATTTAATAATTTTGTCTCATACTGATTAATTATGTCAAAGTTTGTAATTAACTATAAAGAGCACCTGCAGATCAGCTACTGGCAATTGAAACAGCCAATTTATTTCTGTAGGTATCGCCACTGTAGGACTTTTTTTATGTTGTTTGACTTTTTTCCTGTCTGATTTTGACCTGCTCCTGAATTTACCTCTGCTATTTGTCTGGTACTTTCTTTATATGTGATGCATAATTTCCATCTGTACTCCAAACGTTTTCTGTTCCGATCCCAAGCCTAGGCAAATAACTGAGAAAGCATCAATCTGAGGCTGCATTTTTATGATGTCATCATGTAGACATCTTACAAAGTATTTTACAGTGTTTTAAAATACAAAAATACAAGACACTTAAGTATTTTGATACAAAATATTAACCTATTTTCATGATCCCTATCAAATACAAATTACAAAATACTGTTTTGTATTTAAAATACATATTTGAAATACATGTATCATAAATACTTATATAAATATGTATGGAATGTGTAATGCACACAAGGTGTGTTATGTGATATTGTGCAAAAATGTACTTTTAGATTTACTTAAAACCTATAATGCTAAATATCCACCCATTCATTTCTTTAAATCACCATAAATCAGAAGCAGTATCTGAAAATGTGCCATTTCAGGTTTTCCCCATACTGCAGGGGCGCCCCAAGGGGTGGCCAAAGGTGGCCACGGCCAATGTAAACTCTGGCCACCACTATGGCCACCCCAATATGATTTTGCTGTTAATATTATTAATTTTAATGTTTGTACGTAAATTTACAATATTTCAATAAATAAATAAAATGCAGCCACTATGGATTGATTGATGCCCCCGACATTGCTGATTCACTGCTCCTCCCCTTTAAGCATGCGCTGAGTAGATGTTTGACTGGCTGCACCTTGGGGATGAACTGCTGACGTTCAACCGCAGCAGATAAACTGACTTTACCACAACAATTTCAAGTTAGCGTTATGTTTTTTTTAAAATTAAGGATAAAGTTCTTAGAACATAATTTGTTAGTGTTGTTTGATGACTAGAGATGAAACACGACATTGGGTTCACGAGATTGTACACTTTTTATTAAGAAATTATAATTATTTTATGAAAAACTGTGTCCTACAAATCCTAAAAAATAAATAAATGCATTTTGAAATCAGCTTTTCAGAATCTAGTTTATTTATCACCTTCATTTTTTTGCTGGTTGACTTACAAGGGCCAAAAATCTCAATGATTTGTGGATGTATTTTGCAAAAAGATACATCAATAGCAAAACTGTTTTAATAATATTGGGGCTCAAAAAGTATAAATATAGTAATGCCTTTTATTCAGTTTGTTCAATTGTCTGTTTTTTAAATGAAATATTGATTTCTATTTGGTTTGCACATGTACTTGGTGAATAATTTCAAGGAATAAATTGCAATACTTTAAGAGTAATTAAAGTAGAGTAAAGGACCCTATGAATCTGCCATCATATGACTTTGAAAACAGGTGATAGGTTAAGGCAAAGGGGTCATAAAAGAGCACGAGAGAGGACTTGGGGATACAATGAGAACCATCTGTGTCAGAAAAGCATGAAATGTATACAACATATGTTGAAACTGTCATGTATGTTTTAAAAGACACATACTTTATGGGAGAGAAGAGTCCAGTTTAGATGTTTGAAAACATGAACACTAATCATGATTGCCAAATGTCAACTATACGTGGTAAAACAGTGATGAATACATTCGATCTGTGCATTATAAGGGCCAAAAAGAAGAGGGGCCTTTAAATAGGGGTCGTAAAGAAGTAGGAGCTGTAAGAGGCCTGTTGAATTAGGAACCAGCTGTGAAAACACAAAGGTGGGAGGAAGCAAGGATAAAGGGTATAGCAAATTTGGGGGACATTGGATTTGTCCTGGGGAGAGACTGAGATGGGTTTGCTCCAGGCTGTCTCTGCTTTTTTGGAAAATATTCCAATAAAGTATATTCTTCTGATATTCATAACCTCCAGACTAAGTTTGATTCATTAAGAGAAATGCTGGAAACCACAACAAACACAGTATTTAATTTAATTAATAGAAACAAAAATATAACATTACAATAAATTCATTATTTTTTTGTGTGCCACCTCAAGGTTTGGTGTGGCTTCAAATGGCCACCCCTAAGAAAATTTTCTGGTGGCACCCATGCCACACTGCAATCTGCCCAATTAACATAGCTACTGTGAGTGACCTGGACATGGTGTGTCATGTTTATATTAATGATATCATATTTTAATATAACATTTGTGCCACTGTTTTTGGATTTGCCAATGAACATAAGAGTCTCCATAGAAATCTGAGGCCTGTTGCACAAAGCCAGTGTGATTTTTATTTTATTTTTTTTTATCATGTTTTGTCATCATGGTACCTTTTTATTATGGTTTTATTATGGGATAGAGATCACAACTGTTATCCGTAGCAATCAGCTGTGCAAACAGTGACGCCACACGTCTTTGTTTGCTCAAGATTAAAGCCTTTTACACTAAAAGCATTTAGAGTTTCAAAATTGTCTTTTGATGCTAATAAACCATTTATATTATTCATTCATTCATTCATTCATTCATTCATTCATTCATTTATTCATTTTCTTTTCGGCTTAGTCCCTTTATTAATCTGAGGTTGCCACAGTGGAATGAACCACCAACTGATCCAGCATATGTTTTACGCAGTGGATGCCCTTCCAGCTGCAACCCTTCACTGGGGAACACCCATACACTCTCATTCACACTCATACACTACGGACAATTTAGCTTACCCTATTCACCTACAGCGCATGTCTTTGGACTGTGGGGGAAACCTGAGCACCCAGGGGAAACCCACGCGCACACAGGGAGAACCAGCAAACTCCACACAGAAATGCCAACTGACCCAGCCAGGGTGGAATAAGCAACTTTCTTGCTGTGAGGCAATCATGCTACCCACTGCGCCACCATAACATCCCATTTATATTATGTTAATTATAATTATGTGTATTAAAATATTATTCACCCACTCTCTCACTCACTTTCCTTTGGCTTAGTCACTGCTTTATCAGGGGTCGCCACAGCTGAATTAACCCAATTTTACATGGCGAAAACCAAACCCTAACCCAAATAGTTGTAAAGAAAAATATTAGTAATCATTTTACATAAAAATGTTTATATAAATATTTGGCCATAAATTCATATAAATTTGTTATTGTAAAGCTGTTTGTGAACCTACATTATTAAAATCAGTCGATTGGTTTGCACTGATATAATTTTTTTTTTAATTTTAAAACTCGTTTGATAATTATATCTCTTAATCTTCTACAGAGAAGAAAATTGGTGATGCTTGTGACTTGGTTCGCTTACAATCATGCCAATTGTGCAATTGCTGTTTGATGCGCATGTGTTACACATTCAGCTGCATGTGGTCCACAGTTGCCCACCAGAGGTTTTTCTTATTTAGAGTTTAAGTCTTGTTTCTTATCCATGTGAATAAAGGTCTTCATGTAATAGGTTTTTATGGTAGGGCAGCTGCACCCAAGCCTTACATCACCAAATGCAATGCAAAGCATTAGATGCAGTCGTGTAAAGCACACAATCACTGGATTCTAGAGCAGTGGAGACGTGTTCCCTGGAGTGACCAGTCACACTTCTCTGTCTGTCAATATGATGGATGAGTCTGGGTTTGCCAGTTGCCAGAAAAACGGTACTTGTCTGACTGCATTGTGCAAGGGAAAATGGTGGAGGGGGATTGTTTTTCAGTGGTTTTTATTGGCCTTTTAGTTCCAGTGAAAGGAACTCTTAATGCTTCAGCATACCAAAACATTTTGGACAGTTTCATGCTCCCAACTTTGTGAGACTGATATGGGGATGGCTCCTTCCTGTTCCAACATTAACTGGTGCACGTGACTGTGTTGACCTTTGCACAAAGCAAGGTCCATAAAGACATGGGCCAGCAAGTTTGATGTAGAGGAACTTGACTGGCCTGCACAGCGTCCTGACTTTAACATGATGTATTATGCTGCGTTCACATGAGGCACGGAAGAAGCGTCAAGCAAGAGTGATTTGCATGTTAAGTCAATGCAAAGTTGCGAATAGACATCCTGCGTCACGATACGCGCGAATAGCATGCGTAAATGACACGAATTGAATTGAGCAATTTGCGCATTTGACACGATTAAAGCACGAATCGCTCGAGTTTGAAAATCTGAACTTCAGCGGACATTTGCGCCGCGTTATCCAATCAGGAGCTTGCTCTTGTAGGGGCGTGATTATGGCATAGCGCCTGTTATTGGTGTCCCAGGGGAAAACCTACTGCCTACAACAACAGCAGTTCATCAAACTGGGCTCGGCTTATTCAGGAGCACAGCTAAATGCTTCCATCATCCAGGTTAAGTTTCTGGAGGAATTTATGAGCTCACAGAGCTGGGTGCACCTCTGAAAGGATCTAGTGGACTCAGACATTGCTCCAAACGCATCTACGCTGTTTTTCAGCCATCATAAAGCACATAAACACAGTTATTTTCTCAATAAAATCCATGTTAGCCATTTAGCAACGAAGCTACAGTCACCGGGCAGACAGAAGCCCTGTCCATGACGTGAATCCGCGTCTGTTCTGAAGTGAATTTGATGCGCGAATGAAGCGGATTTTGACGCGCGAATGAAGAGAGTAAACTAAAAATGTTCACGCGCCTTTTTACGGGCAAATAGCGCGATTTATCGGCGCGTTTCGCATCTGGTATGAACGCAGCATTAGTGCAAAGACTGTTCAATTCGTTTTTATTTCTATAGCACTTTTACAATGTAGATTGTGTCAAAACAGCTTCACATAGAAGATTATAGTAAATTGAAACTGTGTCAGTTCAGTTTTCAGAGTTGAAGTTCAGTTTAGTTCAGTTTAGTATGGTTTAATTTTCACTGCTAAAAGTCCAAACACTGAAGAGAATCCATCGATGCGCAGCTCCACAAGTCCCAGAACCATGCAAGCTAGTGGTGACAGCGGCGAGGAAAAAAAAATTGACAATTGGTGAAAGTGGATAAAAAAACCTAGAGACAAGTCAGGTTCAGTTGGGCATGACCATTTCTCCTATGGCCAAACGTCATGTGAAGAGTTGCAGTCTAGGTGCCGGAGGCTGAAGAACGCTGGGCGTCCATAGTGGAGAAGATGCAGGTGGGAGAGGTCACCTGCTGGTGTACAGGCTGGCCCTTCAGGATCAATGTGAAGATTCATCTGTCACTGGGGTCTTACAGGAATCAATCTTATGCTTTCCACTCCTCCATGACCACCACAGCAGCTGCTCAGGATACGGCCTGGTCCAGGATTATGGAAACCTTAGGAATAATAAAAATGAGAAAAATGTGAGCCAGGCCTTCTCATCCAACATCAGTACCTGACCTCACAAACAGGTTTTTAGGAGAATGTTTAAAAATTCCTATTAAATAGTTCCTATACCTCCTATAAACTGTTAAAGCTGCAATAGTGTAGGCCTACTCCATATTAAATATTCTATATTAAGATTGGGATGTCATTGGGAAGTTCATGTGCATGTAAAGGCAGATGTCCCAAAACTTTTGGCATTATAGTGTATCTGCAACACAAGGAATGCTGCTCTCTGAATATCAGGTCTACAGAACATGATTAGCATAATTTTCACGTGCAGCATTTTGCACATATTTGTATTTTTACCTGACAAGCTGAGAGACTTTATTAGATTCATTGTTATACTTTTATAATTCTGTTACATTTAATTCATGTTCTCCATTATGTTTTTAACACTCTGGACAAGCTCAGTAAAATGTTGTTTGATTGGTTATTAACCTTTTCTCCGCAATTGACCAGATATCTTGTCAACTAAGAGAGAACGCTTTTGACACTGTCAAATGCCATTGACAAGGTGCCACCCCAATCCGTTTTTTTTTTTACATGTATTGCGGTAAAAGAAAGCTCTAGCACTTGTCCTGAATGAATTACAGGATTCTGGATATGCTGGGTGCAAAATATAAGACAATCAGAGAAAGTGTAGATCAGATTACATGTAAAAATTGAGTTATACAACTTTTTTTTTGTTTGCTCCCTTCTTTATCAGGGCCCACCACAGCAAAATGTAAAACATAATATGAGGTCATCTTATACAATCACAAGCAATGGGTGACATATCAGAGTTCAAAAGTGGACAAACTGTTGGTGTGTGTCTCGCTTGAACAACTTTGAGTAGGAGAGCAAGTCTGTGTATCAAATGATGTATCACGAGCCATGGTATCCTGGGTTATGTCAGCAAATGACCAAGAAGGACAAACCACAACTGTGGACACAAGAGGAAGTGTCTGAATGGGATGTCAGCTAACCCAGATTGCTGAAACTGATGTCCAAAGTAGGGCTGGGCGATTTGGCCTAAAATCAAAATCTCGATTAGTTGAACATTTTTTACTCTATTATGATTAATGAACAATTATGTTTTTTTTTTTCCCCCTCATAGTTTACTGACAAGCTTTCTATGCCGTCTAAAGGCATCTCTGGCGCAGCTTCCAATCATTGTCAATGTAGTGCAAAATAAGGCTCAAGAATGAGTCCATCGTCCTATTTGACCAGAGATCAGATGCGGCTGCAAAGTAGCTGCAGATGTAGAAATCAGCCACAGTCTTTAACAGAGCAGGGTTACCTGAGATGTAGGGAAAGTAATTGAAAAAATTGTCCTGGAAAAATTTGATCGGTTATAGGTTCTGAATGTCGATTTCGATTACTTTTCGATTAATCGCCCATCCTACTTCAAACGGTTAATATACATGACCGGGCTGCTGTAACCAAACCTTTGGCCACTTTGGTCACCAAACATCAATTTCAATGGTGCCTGCAGTGAAAATCTTAGGCTGTGGTGAATGTGAAACATGTATTGTTCTTTGATGAGTCCACCTTCACTGTCTTTCCCACACCTGGGAAAGTTACAGTGTGGAGAAGCCCCAAAGAAGCATACCACCTAGACCATGGGTGACCAACCCTGTTCCTGATCGACCTTCCTGCAGATTTCAGCTCCAACCCTGATCAAACACACCTGAACCAATTAATTAAAACTTGAGGAGCGCTTAATAATTACAGGCAGGTGTGTTTGACTGCAACTGAAAACTGCAGGAAGGTCGATCTCCAGGAATAGAGTTGAGCACCCCTGACCTAGACTGATGCATGCCCAAAGTGAAGCATGGAGATGGATCAGTGATGGTTTGTGCTGCAGCATCATGGCATTCCCTAGGCCCAATACTTGTGCTAGATGGGTGTGTCACTGCCAAGGACTATTGAACCATTCTGGATGACCATGTGCACCCAGTTTTTCAAACATTGTATCTTGAAGTCGGTGCCGTGTATCAGGATGATAATGCACCAATACACACAGCAAGACTGGTGACCGAGTGGTTTGGTGAACATGAAAGTGAAGTTAAACATCTCCCATGGCCTGCACAGTCACCAGAACTGAATATTATTGAGCCACTTTAGGGTGTTTTAGAGTAGCAAGTCAGGAATGTTTTCCTGCACAAGCATCACATTGTAACATGGCTACTTTTCTGCAAGTATCTGTCATTCTTAAGACTGTATTGGCTGCAAAAGGAGGCCCTAAACCATACTGATGAATTATTGTGGTCTAAAACCAGGAAATTCAGTTTCATTGTCTAACCCCTGTACATGTAAAAAAAATATGGACTTTCAGTATCATTAATCCAGGCTTCAGTGGCACATGATCCTTTCAGCAAGTCTATTAATTTAGAATGAATTCAAAAGAAACATTATTATTTGCAATGTTGACAATGGATGTGCTGATTATTATTTTTGGGGGGAGTTTATTATTTTTAATTTGCCTGCTTATTGTTTTATCAGGTCACGTATCAGCTGAAAATTCTCACTACAGCGCTGTTCTCTGTGTCCATGCTGGGCAAAAGACTTGGCATTTACCAGTGGCTTTCACTAGTCATTTTAATGATTGGGATTGCTCTTGTTCAGGTAAGGGAAGTAGTCTAGTGATTTGTTTTATTGAGTTTGTCAGTCACCGAAACCTACTGTCATTTGATTACGCTTTTGTCACTTTTGTTTTCAGTTATCTCTATTACATGAGCTTTTAGAAAAAAAAGTACTGCAAATACAAATATACAAAAGCATCAACGGATGGTTCCTTTTTTCTTAGGTGCATGCTTGTACCCAAAGAGCTATGCTCTTACCCTTAAGTTACATATATTAGTGACATTTGAAGTTTTTAGCTACTATTAGTACCTGTTTAGTACTATTAGTACCATTAAGGTACCAATTAGTACCTGTAGGAACAAACATGTACCATTTCAAAAGATACTGCCCCAGAAACATGTTCAACATAGGCTCATTCTGAAAACGTAGCCCTATACATTTCTATAGATCGTGAATTATGTAGCCAGAAGTACTTATGGCTGCATTTTATTTTTTAAATGAACGCTATGGGGCGGCATGACGCCATTCCTTTTCACGCTTACCAGTTGACCACTTCCCTCCGTATGGACGGCTTTCTGGCTGTTACCAGTTTGTCCATATAGCTAATCATGTACGTCAGTGGACTGGAGATGCAAAGAGGAGATGACCACGATGACGGGGTTTAAGTCTGGTGAAGATCAGTTCCAGATAGCGGGTAAGACAAAAACAGAAGCCAAAAAATTAAATAAACAAGTAAATAACAAAGTGAGAAGGTGGTAAAACATGGTAAAAATCAGACGAGGGCTTTTCTTTTTCTGAATTGCTTTTTAAATTTGTAGGTTGGGTTTAGGGAAGTGGGTGTGCGGGTCAATCTGTGCTTTTTAAAATACCATTGGTTGGGTGCAGGTAAAGGGGAGGGTGGGTCATTCGATTGGTCAATCAGTCAGTCATTCATTCAGTCAACCACGGCCTCTGGTGGATTTACTCGAGAACAGCAGGCGCTAATGGCACTCGCAAGATAAATTTGAGATCTCAAGAAGCCTACACATTGGCCTCTTGTGGATTTGCGAAAAGAAAAACTGCAAAAAAAGTAGCTCCTGGGACGTATTTGACAGCCTCCAGAAATGTATATAGAGGTATGTTTTCAGAATGAGCCTGGGTTGAACAAGTTTTGTACCTTTTATTTCTGAGAGTGTGAGTAGAAAGATAACTTAGTTCCTTCTTAATTGTTTGAATAGTTACCATTTGTATGTCAATAATATTATTATTAGTCATTAATATTACATTAATATATTTTTTTTATTGGTAAGAGAGTGGTGTGAATTATTTTCATCTTTGTTTATTAATAATAATAATGATAATAATAATAAAGACAAAGGTACAAGAATGTAAGCTTAACTGCTTAAATGGGGTAAGAACAACAAACCCAGAGAAATATAATTTTTATCATTTAAATATAATTTTGACCAAATTAGTTGTTAAACTTTTCAAAATGGTAACCAGTAAAGTGTATTTATGGCTCGTTTCCACTGAGTGGTACAGTACGGTACGGTTCGGGTCATTACGGGTCACCTTTATCAGGCTTGCGTTTTCACTGCTAAAAGGATACCAATAGTAGTGTTTTGGTGGGCGTGGTGTACTACAGAAAGTTTCAGTTGACGTCATTCTCGCTCGAATAAATGTCTACAGTAAAGCTGTACAGGTCGTTCACATTATATGAGAAGCTCTTCTAACAAAACAGATGCTTTAAACATATTAATACTTGTTTATAAATGTTTATTACTAACATTTCTATGAACATGATTTGATTATAACTGCAGATCAATGACAGTGTTACAGCCTACTGTAACGTCTGCAATTATATAAAATAAATAAATAAATGCAACATATATAAACACATACAGACCCTTACAGTCTCCGATATGTTACCACTTACAGATAAACTACACACAGCATACATTTAGTCCTTATTTGAGTTCAAAATCAACATGCAACATATACAGTGGCCCACAGTCAGAGCAAACCTCTCATCTGTATCTTTAAACTTCACCAGCACATGCAGCCTCTGTTAGAGAGTAATTCCGTCATTCCGAGTTCATAATAGCCCAAAAGGTGATGATAAACATGGCAGTTTGTTCATGATTTGTTCATGGCAGATTGTTCAGGTTGCTGAAACTATTTGCTCCTGTGTTATGTTGGGCTTCTCCTTTTTTTCCGCGCTTCACTCTCGCGTTTGTCCTTTTCTTTCTGAATGGATCAGATGTCGAAGACGCTTCATTAATCACACACGTTATTATCATCAGCTCAAGAAGTTCGCTATATCAAATCTAGACGCGATTGCGAGCTCCCTGGAGATATCGGAAACCGCTCGCACTTTTAGACTTTTAGACAGCCTTGTAAACCAACAACAGGACACGGCAGATTCTTGACTTTGTGGCTGTTCTTCAAGACAACGACAAGGTTTGTTTTGAGCCCGGGGCATCCATGGATCGTTATTATATGCATATAGTTGCCTCGGCTGTGTATTTAAAAACATGGAGGCTCCATTGTTTTGATTCTGGCTAGCTCCACGAGATCGTGACGTATCTCTGTAAACCAATCAGCGTTCAGCTGTGCGTGTAGCTCAACCTTTTGGTACCCTTTCTCGTCTTTAGTACCCTTTCGAATGGGTGCTGAAAAAGTGGTACGGTACGGTTTGGTTCGGTACTCTTTTGACAGTGGAAACGACCAAAGCGTACCGAACCGTACCGTACCACTCAGTGGAAATGGGCCATTACTGTCAGTATTTGAGAATGATCTTTTTTCCAAACTAGATTTGTTAGAGAACGTTCTGTGGTTCCTCTTTTCATGAAAAAAAGGTTTTAAATATTGCCTACACTCTCAGAAATAAAGGTACGCGAGTTGTCACTGGGGTGGTACCTCTTCAAAAGGTACAAATTTGTACCTAAAAGGTCAATATTAATATCTCAAGGGTACAAATTAGTACCTAAAAAGTACAAAAATGTTTCTCTTAAAATGTTCAGGTACTAATAAATACTTTTAAGGTACCAATATGGATCCTTTAAGTACCAATTTGTACCTTTTGAAAAGGTAACACCCCAGTAACAGCTTGTGTACCTTTATTTCTGAGAGTGTATAATGTCTAAAATGCTGCCTACATATCTTACAAGGCAGCTACACTTTATAGATTATTTTGTACACTGTATGAAGACCCAGTTTCTGTACATTATAATTCATTACTATTATATCAATAGTTTTTCTTTTAGATATTTATTCTATATTCTTTTGTTTGTTTGTTTATTTATTTATTTTAATGTATTCATTTTATTAATACAATTTTTTCAATAATTTTTTTATTATAAAAATGTTATATCATATTTTATTATTTAATCTTATGTGTAGAATTTAATTATTTAAAAAAAATTCTAAACTTTTCTGTGCACTTCCCCTTGCACCCTGTGTCAAAAGTGTGTATGATTTCTTTCTGTTTGAATAAAATCTAACAGTGGCCAACTGAAGTCACATCGAGCACCGGTGAAAAAGATTTGACCGCCAGTTCTCAGCTGATTGGACTGCTATCCGTGCTTGTGGCCTGCTTCTCCAGTGGATTCGCTGGTGTTTATTTTGAAAAGATCCTCAAAGAGAGCAAGCAGAGTGTCTGGGTCCGCAATATTCAGCTAGGTCAGCAGATTACCTTTAAAAAAACATTTTTATATGGAAACTTATTCAGATGGTAGCCATTGTTTACAATTTTCTGTTTCAGGTTTTAGAAAATGTGTGTCTGCATTATTCAGAAGTGGTTCATCACTCATTTTCTCTTACCTTCTCAGGTTTATTCGGACTTATTTTTGGATTCGGAGGAGTGTTTACATACGACAGAGAAAGAGTGCTGGAGAACGGACTCTTTCAAGGTTACAACAATGTGACATGGTCTGTTGTGGCTCTTCAGGTACACTTTCACTTCCTGTTCAGAATACAGAAATGTCTGGCAGAATTTACAGGGTTTCCTTGGATCAAACATAAGTCTTAAGTCACTTTTGCTGTTAAAAAGGTCTTAAAGGGATATTTCACCCAAAATGTTGTCATCATTTACTACTTGTTTCTAACTTATTTTACTTGTTTTAAGGAAAAACTCCCTTGATTTGGACACATTATTTCTTAAAGAGCCCCTATTATGCATTAAAAAGGTCATATTTTAGTTTTGGGGGTCTGCAACAACAGGCTGATATGCATGCAAGGTCAAAAAACACTTTTATTGTCTTATAATATGCATTTATTTTTACCTAATTTTCCTAACGACTCCCATATGATTTGTTCAGCAAATTCATTTGCTCCTAACACCTCCTGCTAATCTGCGCTGATTGGTCCAATGACCCAGTCTGTTGTGATTGGTCGACTGCGTTCTGCGTGAGACAGAGAGAAATGCCCAGCAAGTCTTATCAACAAGTTGTCAGAGTGCAGTGTGTGAACCCAATGCAGAAGTGCATTAAAGCAATGCAGTTAAACACCAGCATATTGCTCTATTCTTAACCATAAGTAAAAACAGTGACACACAAGCAGTATTAATCCACACAGTGGCAAAAGCTGAACTATTTTAAAACTTGACAGCAACACATGTGTAGGAACACCTGATGGTGGCCATAGTAGCAACAAATGGCAGTATGTCACAAGCTTAAAACTGCAAACAAAGCGGCACGCGTCACATTTTCAATGTGGTTTTAGACGCAATATGAGAATATAAAGAATTAACCAGATACAGTATAAGCGTTTACAAGTAGAAAAACCACAATTAAATACATATTTTGCAAGCTAGAGAAAACAAGGAGGCAACCGTTTTAATCACACTTATTTATACTTGTGAAATGAAGGAAGGAACTGATCCATGAACTGTGTACTGTAAAGTTCCTGTCAAGCTCTGACAAAGTCCCATACATAAATAGACTTTTCTGATCCTTCTTTTTTAACAAACGGCAGACTAATCCCCTGTTGTAAGCATGTAGATTGCTGAAGCACTCGTCAGAAAAATGACAGGAACACAGCACAAGGCTGGGGCTATAATGCTGAGGTATTTTTGCAAAAATAAACTTCAACCACTGACCCTTCACAGCCTCATCTTTTGGTAGGGAAACACTAACTTTCCCCTCAAATTTCAGAGCACAGCGTCTTTGTGACATGATTCAACCGGAATCTGTTACAGTGTTTGTCTTCCTCTTTTTCTTTCTACAGTGTTCGTGGGCGGGGCTGGGTGGTTCAATTTTCCCGGGTCTGCACGTGCAACAAATGGGCGGGGCTTGAGTTTCATATTGACGTCACGCCAGCACGGCTAAAGACTTGTTACAGTGGTGATTCGTTCGAACCACTATGAGTCAACTCGATGAATCAATAGTTTTAAACATGGTGCACTTTCAGATTTTAGCCTTAGCTGGATATTTCACTTCACTTACAGCTGTTACACACTGCATAGAAGGTCATTTTTTTTAAACGCTAAAAGGGGCTCTTTAAAACAAGCCAGAATTTTTGCTTGTCTAGAAAATGCTTCTTGATTTAATAATTTGTAATTGAAACTTTTTTTGCAGTGCACACAGACATAATTGTCAATTCTGTTACATACTGTCAAAACTGTTCTCCTTAAATTGGTAACAACTTTTTAGCCAACAAGTCCACATGCTAGCATAATGCTAAAGAGCAAAATGCTAAGAGCTGGCACTAGTGAAATCAGGATTGAAATATTTCTATAACTGTCCGATGTGTAATTAATGCAACCCAGGTTCATTCTGAAAACGTAGTCCCGTGGACGTTTCTGGAGACCACGAAATACGTCCTGGGAGGTACATATTTTTGCAGCTTTTGTTTTCACGAATTTGCGAGAGGCTGCTGCGTGCGCTTTTTCGGATCTCAAATGTATCTCGTGAGTGCCGTTCGAGGAAATGTCACAGTAAAGCCGTACAGGTCGTTCACATCATATGAGAAGCACTTCTCACAAAACAGATGCCTTATACACATAAATTTTCATTACTAACCTTTCTATGAACATGATTTGATTATAACTGCAGATTAATGCTGGTGCGAAATTGCCTACTGCAACGTCTGCATTTATATAAAATAAATAAATGCAACATACATGAACACATACAGACCTTTACGGTCTTTGATATGTTACCAATTACAAAAAAAACTACACACAGCATACATTTAATCCTTATTTGGGTTAAAAAACAACACAAAATATAGCCCATAGTCAGAGCAAACCTCTCATCTGTATCTGTAATCACCAGCACATGTAACCTCTTGTTAGAAAGTCATTCCGTCATTCCGAGCTCATAATAGTCCAAAAGGTGATGATAATAGTTAAACATGGCAGTTTGTTCATGTTTTAGGTTGCAGAAGCATCATTTGTTGCTGTTTTTTCTGGCTTCTTTTTTGTTTTTTTGTGCTTCACTCTCGTGTTTGTCTCATTCTGTTAGGATCTGATATCAGAGTGCTTCAATGATCATGTGCACGTTATTAATATGAGCTGAAAAGGTTTGTTATTTCAAATATAGACACGCGGCGAGCTCTCCGAAGAACATGAAACCGCTTGCGCTTTAGTCGGACTTGTAAAACAACAACAGGACAACAACAACAGGCTTTGTGGCTGTAAATCAAGATGACGACAAGGTGTGTTTGAGCTCGGGTCGACCAGGGCTTGTTATTATATGTATATATTATTACAGTGTAATGTCTCTGCTTCCTTTGTTTCATTCTCCTGCTTCTGCGAGTGCTGTCTCTCTGTAAACCAATAGCAGTCAGCTGCGCATCCAGCTCTGCCTTATGGTGCCCTTCGGGCCTGTTGGTACCTGTGGCGAGGGGGTGTGGCCGAGAGCCGTGGGAGCGAAACGAGACCCGCCACAGATGAGAAAAACCTGTGTCGCGCACCTGCCTCCAATCCCACGGAAGGAGCTCTGGACTATAAGAGGAGGAACGATGGCAGAGGAGAGAGAGAGAGGACCGGGCCCGGACATATTGTTTTACTTTTGCTTTCAGTTTGACGGCCGGGACAGGCTGGACAGGAAGGAGGGACACGTTGTCCAGTTGCCCTCGCCGCTGAGAGGGAGGGCGAGTGTTCGGGAGTTAACCCGAGTGAGGGAGAAACTCGTTTGTCTGCCAGAGTGCCGGGGCGGCCTGAGGCTGGCGAGGAAGGATCTGCCTGCTGCCATCTCCCAGCATGGGGAGGAGCAGGGGACGCGGGGCTCCCCACCGGATGGGAAAGAGCTGAAGGGAGCCATCCCAGAGAGCCCGGGGGGGAGTCTCTGGACTATAAGAGAAGGAACGATGGCAGAGGAGAGAGAGAGAGGACCGGGCCCGGACATTTTGTTTTCAGTTTATTTTGTTTTGGTTTAGACCCTTTTACTAATGAATATTTAAAAGTTCGTCGGTTCTCCGCCTCCTTCTTCCCGGCGGCCAGGTGGCCGTGAACTTCATTACAGTACCTTTTGCAAAGAGTGACCAAAAAGTGGTACGGTTCGCTTTTCAGTACCCTTTGACAGTGGAAACGGCCATAAAAGTATACTGTACCATACCACTCAGTTGAAACGGGCCATAAGACACTGTTTGCTAGGGATGCTTCAATATGTCGGCCAGAGATCGGTATCTGCCGATAATCACATTTCATGGCTCGATTCATACTCTCCAATCTGGCCGATCTCACCAAGTATTTGTTTATGAGTTAAAATGCATAGGAAGAGGCGTGTGCAAACCCGTATCATATACCAGTCACTGTCTTTCTCCCCTGCGTCTGCGTGCCCAAACGGAAACTCCCATATTTGCAAATCCTTCCCACTTTCTCTCCCCCGACACTCCCACTTAAACAGAGATGGACACGCACACTTTCCTGACTTTTTCCAAACTAGAGGTGTGAAAACACCCTGCTGAGACAGGGGGTTTCATGGCCCTTTAAAACAGCTGATGCTAACAAGCAGGTATTTTTCAAGATATGCCTACTACAATTAAGCTTTAAGTACAATATAAAAGCCTAACTAGGTTAAAAGGGAAGTTATGCTGAGTTCAGACTGCATGATTTTAGCCCTGATTTTGACTCGCCAACAGATTTTGAGAAATCCCTGTCAAATGCCTGAAATCACAGACAAATCAGTGCTTATTCACGAGAGTAACAATCACAAAGTGTGAACAATCAAGGACACGACCTGAAAGAATAGCAGATGAGTCGCTATCAGCGATTTAAATCATGCTGTGTAAAATGTGTTCTGATTGAAAATTACATTGGTGACTAGCTACAGCCAATGAGAGAGCAGCATCCACTAGTATGGGTATCTGCAGGCCAGTGGGAGGTTAGGGAGGAAGGATAAAATACTTATTTTTTGTCTGTTTGGACGCAAGAAATGGAGGAAAAACTAGTGGAAATTTGGCAGGAGCACCCATGTCTGTTTGACGTGTCATCTGAGCAATACCACAACTGGGTCGCAAAAGAAAAAAGTCGAAGAGAAAAAAAAAAACTAATTCCCTTCGAAAGCCCGTTAAGCAAAATAAGTACATTTTCTACCCCACTAAAGGCTTCTGTCTTATTATGTAGTTAATAACAAATGATCTACTACGTCACCTTGCGTTGTTTCCGTGTTACTTCTCGTGTGTGTTTGGTTGTGAGACGTAGTTTGCAGACAAAGTTGTCGGCAGTTCTTCCTATTGTAAAGTTATGCAGTGTAAATCCCCCTGTCTCTGATCCATCCTGCAATGTAAACACAATAGCAACAGAATGCTACCCCAGATAGTCATGCAGTGTGAAAACATATGCAACATATACATACAACTCAGCATTATGGTTATTAGGCAAATCATTGTGTATCGATGGTTTGTTCTGGGGACAACTGAAAAAAAATATTGCTTAAGGAGGCTAATATTATTGACCTTAAAATGCTTTTTATTTATATATATATATGTGTGTTAACTGGCCCCCAAAGTGCCACCAGAAGCTCTTACATACGCTGACCCACATATTTTGTTTCTTTCTCACTGCTTCCTGTAGGCTTTGGGTGGGTTGGTCATTGCAGCTGTCATCAAGTATGCAGATAACATCCTGAAGGGTTTCGCCACATCCATCTCAATCATCCTGTCCACCCTCATCTCTTATTTTTTACTGGACGATTTCGACCCGACTAGGTAATACAGTCAACTAAACTCAGGGATTATAGTTGGATCTTTCTAAGAAAAGTCTTCCATGTGTTGCCAAGATTTTTTTTCTACACATTTCTAAAACATAATAGTTTTATTAACTAATTTCTAATAACTGATTGTTTAAATCTTTGCCATCATGACAGTACATAATGTTTTATGTCATTTTACATAATGACATAAACACTTTAAAATAACTACACACTATGATCCATTTATTAAGCATTAGCAAATAGTGAATTCATTATTTGTTAAGCATTAATAAACATTAGTAAGCAGTTTATAACTGAAGCTACAAATGCAGATTTTTTTGAGATTTATAATTTATAACTGTCATACATGTGACAACTTAATAGTTGTTCTTTCATAATTTGTTAATGATTTATTTTTCATTACTAAATTAAGTATTGCATTATTTATAAACCATTTATTTAAGCATAGTTGGTGGTTTTTTAAAATAATTCAGAATGAGTTAGTAAATGATTAATAAACTATTCAAATTAACATTTATAATTCTTATTATTCAGGCATATACTAATAGTTAAGTTGTATGTTAATAAATGCTTTAAAAAACTTCTTCCAGTTTTGTGACCTAATCTAAAGTGAGGACTATTTATGCTTTATAAATCCCTTATAAATGAAAATTAAAGGCTCAGCTAAATTCTAAACAGGAAAAAAGAACATAAACGACATTATTAATTTTTATTCATTTGAAGATGCACAAATGAAACTGTATCAAGTAAAAAATACATCTTTGCAACCTTATCTAAAATAAAAAAACTGTACAGTTTAAACATTGCATCCTATTATATTGTTAAATTATTATATTGTTGTTGTTTTATCAAACTTTATGTCGTGTTTTGACACTCCTGTTATTCAGCAATGTTTAAATGTTTACACTAACTTTACATTTTAGATAAGATTATTGTTCATTTGACACCATGCCTTTAATTGTCATTCATAAGGGATTTATTAGCATAAATAGTCCTCACTTTAGATTAGGTCACAAAACTGCATGAAGTTGAGTTAATAAAGCATTTATTAACATACATAGTAACAATTACTATATGCCTGAATAATAAGATATATAAATGTTAATTTCAATAGTTTATTAATTATTTACAAACTCATTCTGAATGATCTTAAAAACCTCCAACTACTCTTAAATACGAATGGTTTGTAAATAATGCAATACTTAATTTAGTAATGAAAACTCAACCAGTCACAAATTATGAAAGTACAACTATTAGGCACATTATAAATGTGGTTGTCAATAATACAGCATTTGTAGCTGCAGTTATAAACTGCTTACTAACATTTATTAATGTAGAATTAATGCTTAACAAATAATGAGTTCACTAGATGCTAATGCTTAGTTAATGATTCATAGTGTGTAGTTATTATAAAATGTTACCGATATTTTTCAAAATACTGGTATTTAGCTCAAAGTACAATTAAAAGATTTAACTAGTTTATTAGGCAAGTTATGGTAATTATGCAAATAATTGTATAACAGTGGTTTGTTTTGTAGACAATTGAAAAATATTGCTTAAGGAGGCTAATAATATTGATCTTAAAATCTTTTTTTAAAAATTAAAAACTGCTTTCATTTTAGCTGGAAAAAAACAAATAAGACTTTCCCCAGAAGACAAAATATTATCAAAAATACTGTCAAAGATTCCTTGCTCTGTTAAGCATCATTTTGGGAAATATTTGAAAAAGAAAAAGAGTTCACAGGAGGGATTTTAACTTTAACTGTATATGCCTTATTGATTTGACAGTGTATAAGCCAACACCACTCTGAAAGAACAGCGTAACCCATCAAAATAGGAGCTTGACGGATTACTGTTCGATAATAATGATTATAAGATGTAAATATTATTATAGTTTTAGAAAATGTACTTTGATAGATTTTGATTACAGTAATACATTTTTTTCATTTAAGAAGAGTTCAGAGTAATAGTTATTTTAGTTTATTTTTATTTGTACTTTTCTAAGCAAATTCTTTACCCCCAAAACTGTCACTCTAGAATTATTCATTCTTTCCAAACATCTATTTAAATTAAGCTTATGACATAGCAAATTTTCTTATACAGTATTTTTATCATGGTATTGACCTAAGCTGTAAAAAAGATTACTTTTTATAGAGAACAAAAATACTTAGTCTGTTGCTTTGTTTTGTATACATGTTCAGAGTAAACAAATGTTTCAACCTAATTAAATTGCAAACTGATTATAAAGTACAATATGTGACGCTTCATAATAAAGTCTCATTAGTTAATGTTAGTTAATGGATTTAAATCAACTGTGAGAAAATGCCAGTTTCATCAGTTACTATGTGAACATAAAAAAATGAACCAATTAAGCCTACAGTACAAACATTTGCCGCTGTTTTGAATACCACTGCAATGCAAATGCCATATTAATATTATTAAATATCGCTTAAAAATAAGTGGAAATAATAAATAATTATTCATTCTATTTTGAAGTGCCCAGGATATACTGCAAATATTGTGAGTGTTCATTATCACAATATAGTGAATTATTGAATTCAAAAGTTGGTCCCACTTTATATTAAGTGGCCTAAGAAATATGTACCTGCACAAACATTTTGCAATTCATTGCAATGTAATTATTATGTAACAACATGCTTTTACATTGTACTTATGCTTGATTAAATACCTGCATATAATTACATCTGTAAATATTTCTGTAAGTGCATTTATATTTACACTGTTGAGCGTCCCTTACACCCTAACCCACCCTTAAACCTATGCAAACCTTTCTATAAGCTTACCCATATCCCATCTCAATAGCAATAGTACATTACAAACACATTGTATTTAAAATTTTGTATTTATGTTTTAATTAAAGTGCACGTTAGTTAAGGATGCTGAATATAAAGTGGTACCTATTTTCCCCCAATACATTGCCTCTTTACTGTAATGCTGGTAAAGTTCCCCATGTGCTGAATATTCCTGTATGACAAATATTAAACAGACAGTAAAAAGTGATAACCATATTTAACTTTGTCCAAAGATCATTCCACCCTAAACGCACCCATTGTTTCTGTCATTGTTAATGTGTGGAACTGGTTGGGATGCAAACAGAGCAATGTTTTGATAGCACTTTGCTGTCCAAGGAAATAAATTCTCATTTATTAGCCAATGAAGAGATGTACAAATCAGCACGTCATGGAGAAGATCAACACAAAGCTGTTTGTTTTGTGATGTGTTACAACACTTTAGTTTGTTAAATGCGTCTCCTGGCTAGACTGAAATGTTTATCAATTACATTTGCCCTGTTTTACATGCTTAAATTATGGCAGAGCATATTACCATTTCCTTTAAAAAAGCCATGAAACAGTTTTTTAATATAACAAATGTTGCAAGTATCTGCAAGAAATCAAATCTAACATATGTGTCAAGTTATAGTGTTATTGATTGTGATGTTAGAGCTCACAGATGTAGAACCTTTCTTTTAATTGCTCATAATATTTGCACTTCTTGCCTGAAACAGGATCTGTGGATGACTGTGATCAAATCGCATTAACTGTCACCGCTGGGGAAGCAGCACTGGCAGTTACACATACACAAACACACATTCTCATGCACACACATGCTTACAGACGCGCAGACGCAACTGTCCCAAAGAAAGGCACTTCACCCTTTTTTCATTATGCTAGACAGAGAGGTTCATGAAAGAGTATTAGCAGGATATTTGATATTTAACAGTTTTTACTTAATATTTGTTTACCCCCCAAAAAATCTACATTTTTATTAGTTACTCAACCTTATGTTGTTTCAAACCCTTGAGACGTTTGTTTGTCTTTGGAGCACAAATGAAGATATTTTAAGTGAAATCATTATCCATAGATGGCAACAGTCCCAACTCATTTAAAGACCAAAAAGGTACCAAAAAACATTCTTAAATCAGACCATATGGCTTCAGTGGGTCAATTGGAATATTAAAACTTAAGTTTTAGAGGCCATTTAAATAGATGTTTTTTTTTTCTTTTTTGAAACGGACAACGCAAAAAATTACCAGAAAGAGTTTTTGAGTTCCGTTGTGCTACTGCCAATTCAAAAACTTCTGTCGGCGATGCAAATCATGCCATGTGAAATGTGTTCTGACTGAAAATAACATCTGCGATCACCTACAGCCAATGAGAGAGCAGCATTCACTAGCGTGGTTACCTGCAAGCCAGCGGGAGGCTGGGAGAGAAGTTAAAAGCTCTCATTTTCAGTTGATTTAGACCCAAGAAATGGAGAAAAAACAAGTGTAAAATTGGCACGAGCCCTGTGTCTTTTTGACGTGTCATCTGATCAATATTACAATCAGGTCGAAAAG
>CAIGQZ010032741.1:93275-120775 GCA_903798205.1 Danio tinwini | reverse complement strand
TTTCTTAAGCTAAAGTCTTCTGTTTACATTATGTAGTTAATAACGAAAAATATATTACTTGACCTTGCGTTGTTTCCATGTCACTTCTTGCGTTTGTTTGGTTGTGAGACGTAGTTTGGACAAAGTTGTCGGTGATTCTTTCTATTTAAAAGTCATGCAATGTGAACTCTCCTGTCGCCGATCCATCCTACAGTGTAAACACCGCACTGACAGAACGCTAGCCCCGATAATCATGCAGTGTGAAATCATCTAAAACACGACTACTTTGAACATCATGCAGTCTGAACTCTGCATTACAGTAGGTATGTTTCAGCCAGTAACAACGTTATTTAACCCCCAAGTAGCTACTTAATTCTTAAAACACATTGTCATAAGATGCATCCTGTGGTTGTGGGAAAGATGTTAATATGTTTCAGAACGGTCAAATTATTGGTATGAATCAAGCAAAGAAAATATCTAAGGAGATTAAAAATCAGGTTTAGAACTGTCCAACAAACTACTGAAAACTGCAAGGATAGTGGGCAAACATCAATTCTTTAATGTCGAGTTCAGACTGCATGATTTTAGCCCTGATTTTGACTCGCCGACAGGTTTTGAGAAATCGCAGACAAATGCCTGAAATCACAGGCAAATTGATGCTCGTGCATGCGAGTGACAATCACATAGTATGAACAATCAAGGCCGCGATATGAGAGTATAATGAAATATATACTACGTGATGTACATTACGTGACCTTGCGTTGTTTCCATGTCATTTCTTGGGTTGGTTTGGCTGTGAGACGTAGTTTGGACAAAGTTGTCTGTGATAGTCATGCAGTGTGAAAACACCGTGACACGACTACTTTGAAAATCATGCAGTCTGAACTCGGCATTAGTAAGAAATGAGGTAGGAAAAAAATCTTATATGATGGAGATTGGCAATCACTTGTGAAATCAAATCACAAAAATACAACAGCGGAACTCACTGCATTTGCACATGCACAATGTCAAGGTTTTGTTTGTTTGTTTGTTTGTTCGTTTGGTTGTTTGTGTTTAATGCCATGCCAGCATCTATGGCAATGGTCTGAAGCTCAATTCCTGCAGGGCTGCAGCTCTGCATAGTTTAGCTCCAACCACTTCCAACTCACACCTGCTTAATAGTCTCTAGTCTTGAACACCTTGATTAGTTGGATCAGCTGTGTTGGATTAGGGCTGGAGCAAAACTGTGCAGAGCTGCAGCCCTTCAGGAATCCAGTTTGAGACGTATGATTTATGGCCATTTTCATGACTAGAAAACATACGTATACTGGGGATATAGATGATATTAAAGCTTTACGATTTTTTTTGAAGACGAGAATACTTTTGTTTACACATGAAACAAAATAGCCACTTTATGCAACAGTTTCTTATCCTTAGTGTCAGTATAGGGCATAGTGACATACAGTATGCTACCCTGAATGCCCATGCATTCCAGACCTCCTCTGTTTAAAACAAAGCACAGAAGCATCCGAGCTAATACATCTAAGGCGCAATCAAAGCCTGTCCTGTACTGATACTAAGGAGAATTTACCCATCACAACAGGGTAAATCTGGACTCCTCAGACCACATGACCGACCACTCATTTTACTTCCTAGCAATTGTAGTCCCTTTCCGGATAGTCTCACTGATAAGTGGTTTTCTTAATCTGAAATCTACACAACTGCATAGTCCCAGTCCCTTGAGTTCCCTTCACTTTGTATGTGTGGAAATGCTCTTACTTTCACTATTAAACATAGTTGTTTAATAACAACATTCTGCTGTTTTTTGATTTGATTTCACTAGATATTTAAGTGATTGCCAATCATGATCATCAAGACTTTTTTCCACCACATTTCGGCAATCGTCATACTAAATATTTGACTCTTCTGAAACATATTAACATCTTTTCCATGACCACAGGATTCAGACATGGCTGTTTAAGAAATGCGAAGCATCAGTTAGTGTTACATAACTTGTTACTAGCTAAAACATAATCAGCTATGCAGTAATTATTAATTGGGAAGTTCTATTTGCTAAATTAAATCCAGTTGGTGACTTTTTTCTGGATGGGCAGTGTCTAATAGTAGCATAATGGAATGCAAAAACTCTTGCCTGAAATTTATATTATGGATAAAAATATATATGTGAATGGCCTGTAAAATAATCTGTAATTTGTTTGTTTTCAAAAGTGATCATTTCTGGTCCCCGAAAATGCAGTTGTTTTCTAAATGAATGGACATCATTTGTATTAAGTATTGTCTGGTAAATTCTGTCTTGTAGAGTTATTAGGATTTGATAGAAAATGTATTCACTGTTCAATTTTAAAAACTTGCTATAATGGTGTTGAACTGCGCTGTTCGAATCTCAGGGTATCCGCGGGGTCTTAAACAGTCTTAAAATGTCTTAAATTTCAAAATAAAAAATGTAGAACTTAAAAACTCTTAAATCCACTGAAATATTGTGTTGTAGGTCTTAAAATAATTTTAAACAGATCTTAAAGGTGAAATGAAGCACCCAGTCAAGTTTACCTTATTTTGTACAATGGATTCCACTTTAATGAAAATATATTAAACAAACTCGATTAATGTAACCATTTAGCAGAAAACAGCCTGTTTTACTATAGATTTTAGACCTAGGGCGCCGCCATCTTGGAATGTCGATGTGTCTGACGTCACGGGGTTGGTTCAGCTCTATCAGCTGAACAGATACAGTGGAGGTAAAGGAGTGAACGCGGAGACTGGAAAGCTTAGTTTAACCTCATGTGTGAAGTTGTGGACGTGGAGCTGCTGCAAATACAAGCATCAGATGTGTGTCTAATATAAAAGTACATTTATATTTATTCTATTTATCTTTTTTTCTCCTTTAATTACCGATAATTTGATGCGCTTTGCTCCACTCTCTGTATTACGCTGCCTGACTGCCTGTCTGGGTTTTAAACATGATTGTAACAGACTAAACACGGAGACTGGACAGCCTAATTTAACCCAATGCATGAAGTTGTGGATGTGCATCACAGAGCTAGCGCAAATAACAAACACAAGCATTTAGGTGTCTTAAGTTGTGTATTTTTCTTTTGTTAATACCTTTCATTTGATGCGCTTTGGTCCACACGCTGCTCCAGCGTTGCCTGACGAAGGGATTTACTTTGAATTACCGGTGACCTTTTCAAATATAATTATTAAAAAAAGCCCTAATATATTCTGTCATAGATGGCACAGTTTCTTGAGAATGGCCCACTTACTGCACAGCTTGAGAAATAACATTGTTTCTTTTTTTTATAGTGTGTTCTTCCTGGGTGCGATGCTGGTCATCGCTGCTACATTTCTCTACGGGTGTGAGAGGACACCTGCCCTCTGCACTAGTAAAGTATAGAAGACTGGACACAAGATGATCAATAAAGCAAGTCTGCAAGGATGCCTTGCTTGAGGTGTCGTTTCGGACAAAAGAACTAATGACATTTAAAGAGAACGCTTTTAAAATGCAGCAGAGAAAAACAAATTAACCTAATATTACTGTTGTCCAAAACCTTGGATCACAAGCAGACAAAGGAGGCACGTTCTCATCTGAAGACCAGGACACACTGAGCTAAGGCCAAGTAACTAGGTTAGACGAAACCAACTGTGTTGTTGGCTTGTGTCTGGTGTATTCTGGACCAAAATGCTTCATGTGAACACTAAACAGACGGCAGTTGACTGAAACAAGAGAGTTCATTCTGTGCCTGTGAGAGTGGACGTGTCTTTCTGCACTCGTCTGTTTTTTAAATTCTCAAATGGAAACCAGAAGATGGAATGCACACAAAGCATAAACAAAGAAATTAGTAGCATTATCCAAGTAAATGTCATATGTAATGTAAATGCACATTCAAACTTGCCAGAAGATCGAAAAGGATATATGCCGAAGTATGTGGAAAGATGATTAATCTATCAGTAACCTGGGTCAAGCACTACCGGTGAACTCTATGCCATTACAAAATCAGTGCGTTTAAGGTCTGTTTTCTTTAAAAACCAGCTATATCCACGTGCTGAGTGATATCCGATATAAAGTGGGTCTCAGATATCCAAAAAGTGGGTCTCTAGACCCACTTTATATCTGAGATATAAAGTGGGTCTCAGATTTTACAAGAAGCACTGCATTAAATGACATTTTTCCCGCTATGTCTTTAGAATATGAAAATTTATTTTACCCCAGTATATTCAATAGAGCTTCTGCACTAGCCTGCTAATCGTGACGGAGACGTGCGTGTAAACGTCTTTTTTCATTTCATTTTATGTTTGAGAAACTAAATGAACACTAAAGCCTATTTAACTGATTATATTTTAATTACATTACAACATCGATGTTGTAAAAGGAGCCGTATAAAATAGAAAAAAGTCACATTAACCGTTCACCGGAAGTATATCAGTATGGCAAGAAACACTAGCTCTGCATAAACCCTATTATCCTTAACAATTGCAAATGTTTGAGTGAAATTTTTGCGAAATTTCATCCGTTTTCTTTGTGTTACTTCTTGACTTGAATTGTTTACTTGGGTATGTCAATTCAGTTTTTGTTCTCATGCTCTGATTTAATCAGAGCGCTAACCAATCAGAGCGCTCTCTTCAGCCGATGACCGGCACCAATTCTACATGCTGAATCGAGGCAATTCGATCCAACATTAACCCAATAAGAGAGGATGTGTGGAACACCAAAGCAACTATCTGTCTGCCTGCTTGGCTTGTCCCTGCATTTGCAGCTGGAGTTTTAATGTGTTCGTTGATCTTAAACTACTTTTTGACTACTTTGGAATTGTCTATGGAGGGTTTATGTGTGATTTTGATTTTACAACAATATTGTGCATTATAAGTTTGCATGATTGTGAGAACATAAAAAGTAGTAAACACTGAATTGGTTGTGTTAACTAGAGGGAGAACATTGCGTTTTTTTATTTCAAACTTACTTTCAGATGGCAATGTTCTAGCATGCTTCAACAGCATGTCTTGTAACAACAACTTCACTAGAGTTCAACTTTTTTTTTTTCATTCAGCTGATCTGGTGGGAGCACTTTTAGCTTAGCTTAGCATAGATGAGTGAATCAGATTTGAGTGCTAGCATCCCGCTCTAAAATTTCCAAAGAGTTTCGATACGTTTCCTATTTTTATACATATCGGGACATACAGTATCAGTCTAAAAATCAGCAACATTTCCTACCTACACGATGTGACTACAGAAGTGTAAAGCTTTAAATGGGAAAATCATCAAAACTTTTTTTTTGAGCGAGATGCTAATGGACGAATCTAATATTTTCCTAGGAAGCATCTTCAAAAGTTTTTAAAAGATGTCAAAAAGGATTTTGTGTGGAGGTGAAACTTTTCATGTCTTAGGCCCAATCCCAATTCTACCCCTTAGCCCTTCCCCTTACCCCTACCGCTCGTTTTGCACATTTACGCCAAGGGGTAGGGGTGTCCCAATTCTCTTTAGCTTGAAGGCGTAGGGCTAAGGGGAAGGGGTGAATATCCCTTTGAACGAATATTTTTTTAGGACCACACTTGAAACCAAGAGGTAAGAAAATTTCCCAGAATGCACCAGCTACCTTGGCAGTTTATCTGAACCTGGAAGGAGATCCACAAATTTGTATTTTTGTCATTATTACAAATTTTTACAACAAACAAACACATTTTTTAATATATTCATAACCGCGTTTGTGTTTTACTGTGTTTTTTAATGCTTAAAAAAAAAACGCTAGAAAAAAACCCGCTAAATTTTGTAATCTATAACTCCTGTACAGCAGTCCCACAACATTCTGACACTCGATGACACTCAAATACCCTGTCAGAAAAGTCTAGTGGCTGGGAATGAGCTTTTTACAGTGTCTGCTATAATGTTAATGTTGTTTTCGTGTGTTTACAGATGAATATGGCCACTGAATATGGCCAATGCACAGCACAGTTACGATCTTATTGCCACATTAGATCGTTATGATAACATAACATATGCCTTCAGTGATTTCCTGAAGATAATTACCATAAAACAACACAACTGGAATAACTACAGCAGTCGCAATCGTCTGATCTTATGTGAAGCAAGAGATCGTGATGACATATGATAACGTGTGCAGGAGCTGTAGTGCTGTCCCAATTCTTAGGGGTAAATTTTGAAGCCCTTCCCCTAACCCTCGGCTGTAAGGGCCAAGGGGAAGGGGTAGGGGTACAAAAATAGAATTGGGATTGGGCCTTACTCTATGGCAGCCATAAACTATAGGTGCTACTGCATCTGATTCAATCATCTAAGGTAGAAGTCCCGGACCAGACCTGGAGCTCGGCTGAATAGATTCAATTGTGTAACTTAACTGTTTAACTTAGGGACTTGTAAAATGAGCCTATTTCAAAAATGTTGAGTGTTTCTTTAAGAACTAGGTTAGTAGGACAAGAGGAGGTGGTCTTTAGTGGGCACTATCCACCATTAAAAGCAATATGATCAAATGCATTTTTGACTACCTCTCGAAGTGAAGTTTATTTATAAACTAATTTCGAGAGGATCAAGTGCTTATGATTGCTTGCGGCTGGTTCTGCATTATTCAATTTATGATTTACCAATCAGACGATTCCTAAGCCACTATAAATACCCTAAGTTCCATATAACAGCCATCTTCGTTTTGAAGAATCCCCCCGTCCACCCCTACTCCTCCTCCTTTCGTAGATGGATGGCACGGTGGCCCAGTGGTTAGCACTGTTGCCTCACTGCAAGAACGTCACTGGTTCTGGTCCTTACTAAGCCAGCCGATGTTTCTGTGCGGAGTTGCACGTTCTCCCCGTGCTCACGTGGGTTTCCTGATTTCCTCCCACCGTCTAAAAACATGTAACTTGGACCATTAGAAAAAGTACTGTAGATCTACTGTATAAGACCGAAACTGCTTTAGACTTGTTAGATTGCAGGATTGTTTGTTACGCTCAATTGAGGACATTTAAAAACTTTGTTTGTGTTTACATGACAAAAATGATCTCTAAAAGAAAGCATTGTTACACTTTATGAATATTTATTTAATGTGCCATACACTGGCATTTTGAAAACAGGATTGTTTTACTTGAATGTGTCTTGGAGAAACCAGACACTTGAATGTGTCTTTCTCAAAGCCAATAAAAAATCTGTCTCTAAAATGTCTTCATTTTATATTCTGCTGTTTAAAAAATATATATAGTGCATTTTGAAATGATGTCAAACTGAAGTAAGCTTAAGGGATCAGACTCTTGCCAGATATTCAGTGCACTTTTATTAGTCCTTAAATGAACAGAGTGAACTGTCAGACCTCGTTGCGGTTTTAGCTGGGGTGTTCAGTGGAAACGTTTATGCTTCATCACAGTTTGTTTAATGCAAAAATTACCTGCATGCAAGAATAAAGGTGAGAGGAAAAAAAATCTATTTTTGGATCTTTTCTGCCTATAATGCAATGCTATGAAACTTTTCCACAGTAAATTCAGTCTCTTCCATTTGCATAGACTCATTTTGCAGTGGGAAAGTACATGAAGTGGGTTTTAACAACTTGTGCAAGAATTTGTATTCCTCGATTCTGCACATTAAATCTTGGAAGTAAAACCACTGATTTGTTGCTGGTTTTCATGCATTTTCAGATACTGAGTTCATGTGTTTTAATGGATCTTTATTTAGACAACCAACTTCAGGAGGAATATGGCTTTGACAGAGATACAGAGGATGTTACTGAGAAATGAGGGAGATGAGGTGAGGTATTTTATCTTATTACAGAGAAGCAATCCCATATGTTCTGTTCTGATGAGACCTTCTAGATCAGTGCTCCAAGCTTTAGACGTACTGCATGCATCTTGACTTTCAATCAAACAGTCAATGTTGTTTGCATATGAGAGGCAAAGCATCAGGCATGAATAAATGCTCTGTAAGATTTAAGAGTTAGTCGTTATTTTGTGTTTGACCAGACTGGATATCACGTCTTCATTTTCAAAAAAGTCACTTCGAAGGCATAATAAAACAACACAATTCACTAAATGAAAATCATGCAAATAATGGATAAAATTGTGTGTAGTAAATTTTAAAGTAAATTTAAAGTACATTTTTTCTTGGAAAATCCGTACTCACACACTTGTACTGTTCTCCTATTGGTCGGTTGGTCTGTCCTTGAACTAGTTTGTTCCTAGAAGGATGATTGAACTTGTAAATCTTAATAAAATATAACATTTTTCTGTATTTAATTGTCAATAATTCATTTTATAAACAGCTGCATATCATCTGCTAGTTTTATTTAAACTATTTACTTGTATGATTATTTGCATTTTGGGCCCTTTATATTGGTCATTATTCTTTAACTGGTGTTTCCCCCATATGTAATTTCTGTGATGTGCTGCTTTATTACCATAATCAATTTTGAAAACTAAAGCAATAACAGATTTGTTACAGACTCACAGATTAGTGAGTGCGTAATCTTGATTTAAAGCTGCCTTTCGTTTTTTTGAATTCAGCCAAAAATGAATGTTTTGAGTATTTCCTCTTGTTGTTACTAACTTGTATTACTTTCATTTCTTTCTGTAGAGCAGCGTTTCCAATGCAATCTCACAACAATTTGTAACTTTTTGATTTAGTGTCTAATTCGTATGAATTCGTACAATCTAATTTGTACAAATTAGTACGATTTGCTCATCACCCAATGACGGTTGGGGTTAGGGGTGGGGTTAGGTGCCATGCCTCCTTTTTAAAATTGTACATTTTCGTACGACTCAACTCATATGAATTCGTACGAATTAGCCACTAAACTGACAAAACGTAAAATATTCACGTTTCCTCATGAGATCAAGCTGGTGTTTCCCAACCCTGTTCCTTAAGGCACGCCAACAGTACATTTTTTGGATGCCTCCCTTATCTGAACCAATCATTTTAAGGCTTTTTTTCAATATGCGTTCTATTCTACAGTGTTCTACAGTGATCTTGCATCTCCGTGTTCTCGTGTACGTTATCATCCACCGCCAAAACTCCATAGATATATACATTAGATATCGCATACGGATACAGTCCTGAGCAAGCGTCAATAGCATTGCCACATTTGTACAGTGCTCTCAGGACAAATGTCATTCAACCGCACTGATCAAGACTAAGCCAATGTGAAGATGCTGGACTTTAGCGCTGTGCGCGGGTGTAGTAACAAGCAAACAAACATTAAAGCACAAAGGCAGAACATTTTTTATAGGTAAGATTTCGTTTTTTACGTTTTTATATGTTACAAACTTTTGTGCTAAACAAGTGATCATAAGGAAAGCTAGTTTGTTTGAATAAAATCAGCAAACAATGTAAATAAAATACGACAACAAGGTGCTGCGCTGTTAGAAACTTGTATTATTGTCCACTAAGTGAATGAGTCGTTCATAACGGAGATTCATTTATAAACGAATCGCTTCCTCCGTTAGAATGAGAAGTGAAAGCCAGAGAGGGGGTGTGTTTCTGGACATGGATTAGATCAAATTTAACAGGGAGGGAGGATAATACATTTCCATGCACACAAACACATGCTCTTTGTCGGCAATGCCCGTGCAGTCACTTATCCATCGATGTAGAAAAGTGATGTAAAATGATAATATTTTAAAAAATAATAATATTTGCATACAGACCACCGGGAAAACTCCTGATCACAGATATAAGTATATATGTGTATATCTCTGGCTCTGGATGGCCAGTTCTCCACTGCACCTTGGTCCCACAATCATTTTAAAGGAGCGCTACCCTGTATTAAAATGGCGTCTATTGACGCATTCCTTCCAATAGACAACAATAGCGTAGGCGACATCTAATGTAATCTATGCCAAAACTTAAGACCGCAAGAACGGAGGACACGTGAAAGTTCCCGGATGCATTCTTGATATCGAGGATGCGTCGATGCAGACTTATCGCTCAAGAAGTCCCAGAAGCCATTGCGGCTGATTCTGAAAAAAGCAGGTGGGAAGCGCAGCATTCTATACCTTGTTATTATTAAAGTTCAGAGATATGACTTATCTCATGAGTTTCCCTAAATGACACAGTGAAAGTAAACATTAACATGAACATCTTAATAAAGGCATAAACACATTAAGTGTGTTTATTTGCTGAAATTAATAGTAAAACCTGTTTTATCTGTATTGTTCAAAGTATATTTGTAAGTTTTTTGTGAATGTTATATACATTGAAAAGGGAAAAACAATCAATCGTTGTATATATGCTGTTATGTTTAAATAATTTCCTGTTAAAAATGTGTGAAGGTCCAGCCTGATCTTGCGAGTATTTTACGTTTTGTCAGTTTAGTGGCTAATACTTATGAATTCATACGAGTTCAGTCGGATGAAAATTTACAATTTTTAAAAGGAGGTGTGGCACCCAACCCCACCCTTAAACCTAACCATCATTGGGTGATAAGCATATCGTACTAAATTGGACGAATTTGATCTTACGAATTCATATGAATTAGCCACTAAATCAAAAAGTTACGAATTGCCGTGAGATTGCGTTGGAAGGTCATGTGACCATCAGGAAGAACGCAGCATCTCATTTCTCACAGGACGCGTTCTCTGTTCTTGCGGTCTCCTGAGTTCGTTCTTCCGAGGTGACCTAGCAAGACTGGTCTTCACAAAAACGCAAGTCTGTTCTCTGCGTTCTTGAAATTGAAAAACAGCCCAAGTTTCTGAGTCTCTTCTAATGTTCTGATGGCTTGAGGTTATACGTGTACTGTTGGTGTGTTTTCAGGAACAGGGTTGGAAAGCACTGCTGTAGAGCAGCAAAAACCTATTTTAGATAAAAATGAAAGAATATTAAAATTCAAAAACTACCTTTTACTAACATTCAATAAAATACCATCTTAGGTGTTGAACTGAACAAAATGTACGTTTCACCCAGCTTACAGGGGAAATTCCCCCCAAAATTGAATCCAACATTCTTCAAAATATCTTCTTTTTTGTTCAACAGAAAAAAAGAACAAAACAAAAAAAAATCTACCTTATGAAACTGATCCAAATGACAGCAGAATTCAAATTTTTGGGTGAACTACCCCTTCGAGGGTGAGCAATTTCTGTCGTCATATTCATTTTTGGTTGAACGATCCCTTTCATTTTTGGGTTTACTTTCCACACCTTCAAATCTAAACATGACATTTGTAATGGAAACTCAGTTTCATGTGTGTCATAATTACCCAAGGAGTCTCAGTGGGACAGGATGGAGCAAGACAGCTTAAGAAAAGAGAGAGGGAGACAGGGGACATGGAATGGCACAGATGGAGCTTGTATGGCATGTGACTAATCTGGTAAATGCCTATGGAGCAGCACCCTCTGTGTAACCCAAACGGACTCAGGAGCAAGCATAAACAAACTCTCATCTCCAGTGCCAGGATATTTCTAATTGGACGACTGCATCCTTTATATTATTAAATACACTCCACCTCAACGAGTGTATGTCTTCATGCAGTCTATAGTCTCCTTTTTGTCTTGAAATATAGTCACAAGAGTTTTGCTGGTTGTCCTACAAAAGCAGTATATTTCCTGCAATAGCTCTCTTGATTCCCTTTATGTTATAATGGAACCAAACATTAATTTTTTTCAAACATCCTTTCTAAAACTTTAGGGCTTAGTAAAAATTGTAAAGGATTTACTGTAGACCTAATATTTTCCCAGAAGGGATGATTAATCTGCAAGTGCGGTCACATAATCAAAATTTCTGAGAAAAACAAAAAAGATGCATCATCAATAGCATACAGATATATGAAGCACTATTCAAACAGACGTCGATGTTCAAACCGTGACGAAATAAGAGGGAAGAGTGGCTACAAAATCCAAACACAAGTGGTTCCACCAGATGCATTTAAATAGCAGGTAGAAATGGTAATGGGCCTCAACTGACCACTGAAAATGCATGTTAATACCATGTAGAAACTAGGTTTATAGAGATGGTTCTCCCCAAAAATGACATTTTACTCACTAATTTCTTGCCCTTAAGCGGTTCTAAACCTTTTATCTCATCTCAACTTACATTAAACTTTGTATAACTGTAAAGATCTAGTTGAAACATATTAAGATAAGTTAAAGCTACCAACAAATATTTGTTGGCTTGACTTTTTGTCATGACATTTTTTAGTGTAGAAGGAAAATCAAAAAATATGGATGTCAACATTTCTCAAAATATCTTCTTTTGTTTTAAATATAAGCAAACTCAAAGGTTTGAAACAACTAACGGGTGAGTAAATGCTGACAGAATATTCATTTTTGGGTGAACTGTCCTTTCAAGTGTTACTCAACCACTCACATCTGTTTGACTTTTCTCTGTGGAACACAAAAGAAGATATTTCAGTGACGGTTTTCTGATGCTTTTGGCCACTTTATGAAAGTTATTAGGTTTGGTCACAAAAACCAATAAGGTGAATATCATGTTTCATGTATAGTCTATAATTGTGTTTGAGAGGCTGCGTCTTTGAATTCCAAACTACAGCATTGTAAAACAGGACAGGACAGTCTAACCGACAGGAGATTGATCTCTTTGCCAAGCAACTGTGACGGTTAACATGGATGAGCGGGAGAAACATTTCTGCTGGACTTTTTATGAAGTGCAATTAAACAGATGTTAAAGGTACAGTTCACCCATACATGAATAAACTGTCATCGTTTACTCATTCTTTTCTTTTCTGTTGATCACAAAAAGAATATATATTAAAGAATGTTAGAAACCTGTAACCATTCACTTCCATGGTATTTGTTTTTTCTATTATTGAAGTCAATGGATACGGGTTTAGACATTCAACAAACAAACAAAAAATAAATAAATAAAAAAAATGTGTGACCGAATTTTCATTTTTGGGTGAACAATCAGTTTAAACTTGTGAAAGCAACAGTAAACAGTAAAAGTAAACAGTGTTTACATTCTTTATAAATGTGTTCACTTAGGACAATTGATGAACAATTATTATAAATAAGATTCAGATCTAAATCAAAGCTTTTGAACATTTTGTATTGTTGCATATCCAAGCTAAAATGCAATACATTAAAAAGTGCAATCTGGCATTTTCTCTGATGCATGGTGAGCCTTGGGATAGTCCATTGGTTGTATCCTTTAAAGCCCTTAAAATAAAGGACACGTTTGGAGGATTTGAAGGAGGCTTCGAATTGGGAAAGCCTTTGAAGCACCCTTCAAATCGGGACAATCTTTGTCGCTCTAATGTGATGAAATCAGCTTTCAGCTGCTGCCTCTGAAAGGGGATGCAGCTTACGTTCATGTGCATTAATAAATCAGTTGATTTGAGAATAAATAAAGGATTTCATTCTGATCTATTTATAATATCATGCTGCCTTTTTTTTTGAGGTTTACATTTTGGGACTTCACCGAGTTTCATTACATTACTAAAACATTCCTCAGAATATCTTCTTTTGCGTTCTTCATAACAGTTACAAGAGGATTAGTAATTTTATTTTTTTGGGTGAACTAGTCCTTAAACTTAAGGGGTTTGTTCTATCTGGCTGCACATTTAGTACCTGTTGAAAAGTGATCAAACACTTTGAAGTTTAAAGGCAGTCAAAACGTCATGGTGTTCTTTGAGAAACTCAACAAATCCAGCGATCCACAAAGCAGCTTGCGATATACCAAATTCCAGCATCTAAACAGTGCATGCAGTCTCCAGTGTCCTGTAGGCACTGTCATGACAGTTCTATTTAGGTGGTATAACCACCAGAGGTTGTCCTCTTCTGGGTCTCCACATCAGCACTTGGGCATCATTGGCATTAGGCCTGCCCAGTGCATTGGGTGGGATAGGCTCATTGTTGCTGAGAATGTGAGGCTGTTCCTGGTGCGGTCGTCCCATCAGTTTGGCACGAGAACCAAGTGGCATGGAAGGATCCACCTCAATGTCTACCCGCATACGCCACCGTACTGTCTGAAGAACAATACGCTCTTTGGTGTCTGCGTTTAGCGCCACCAGCCAGGTGATGAAGCTCTGGTCTCGGGTGATGTGCGTGAGCATGGGTGTGTTGCTGTTGCTGATGGGCACTGCCCAAGTCACGCTGGGGTAAAAGTTGTCGTTCATGCTCACGGTTAGCCGAGACGGTTTGGAAGTGGGGCCTGAGAGGGTCACTGTTTCGGTAGTGTTGCCGTACCAGGGATAACTGACACCGTCGGAATCACTTATGGCCTTCACCCGTCCTTCTCGAAGCTCAGGCAACTCCCAGCTGGACCTGCAGAAGGTAAAGAAGTTGAGCAATCAGGAAGGACAAAAAAGGCATGAGAGCAAAGAGCCGTGGTGCCTTGATACATCAAACGGATGATCAAGGTAAATGAACAGAGACAGTGATGGTCAATGATAAGTCCTGCTCAGTACAAAGAGCCTCGTACAAATATGGAAAAAATGGTGATTAAAAGACAGCGGGCTGGGAATGGAATATGGATGAACCTGTTTTATTTTTTATTCAGTTGCCCTTCCCACTTGTTTTAATTATCCTTGTGCATGTCAGTTTTCCCCTTCTCATATGGTGCTGATGCTGGATTTTAGATTTGAACAAATGATTTTGTGGGGGACTGTTGAAAGTCATGTAAAGTCCATTACAAACTACGCCTGGCTATGACTTGACTATGTTGATGACACCTACTAAACTGTAGGCTACAAATTAGCATAAAAGAGTAAAATGTAATTACATGTCCTAGTGGTCAACAAATAGGGCCACACTTAGAGAAGTGTGCTGATAAAATGATGCAGAGGTAATTATGGCCCAGTCATTGCTAGAAAAAGGATGCCAATTTTGCAATGGTTGAATAGTTAGCGTAACATTAGCCGTGTTATGTTGATCAGTATGCCAGCATGCAATTTTATTGACTGGTCAGCAGATGTAGTTTGTACAGTATCAGCAAACCCACTGTGATGTGGTGGTCATTCTGAATTTCTGACACATCAAAACAAAATTGCAGGATATCTGCAAGACAATGAGCATCTTGCAACCACTCTTTCCACAGTTTAGGAGCCACCACCAAAGAAACTGCACTTTTGTTTCACATTGGTCATCAAATTTCATCAGGGACAGACCTAAATTGTTTGTTGTATACTGTACATTACAAACAGAGTAGGGCTAGGATTGAAATTTGTTCTAGGAACAACAAAAGATCTAGAAACAAAAATTGTGGTCAGTGCAAATGTGTCAGTCTATATCTGAATAGAGGATTTGGCTACCTTTCTGGGTGTAAATTGAAAATGAATTGATCACACCACACAGAAAGTTGAAGTTGGATGAGTTTAATCAATTTAAAAAGGCCCAACAGTAGCATATTCTGGGTAAAAATGTTCCATCATTAGCCTAATACTTAGACTATCCCAAAACGTTGAACAAAGCTTGCATTCAAATTTGAATGGCACTACTTGCAATTGTACTGTCTAATTTTACAGTTTTGACAACATTCACTCGCCCCTGCAATAATCATACACTCAAATATATATATATATATATATATATATATATATATATATATATATATATGTATTTATTTTTTATTTTTTTTACTTGTTCATACTTATTTAAAATGAGTTGAAACAACACAATTCTTGAGATGTCATTGGGACAACGTAATTTTTTTAATGTTCAATCCACATACATTTGTTAAAAGTATTAAGCTAACTTAATCGATTTGTGTTGGGACAACATGAATGAATTATGTGGAACTCTGCATTTTTTCCACAGTGTACTAAAAACAGGTTATATTAAATTAACCTGTGGACCACAAAGAAAACAAGACCAATATGAAAATCTATAATGTTGTGTCAGTTTATTTAATGTTCTCACATATTAAACTGCGAACATTGGTTCTTTGGTTTACTCACATGCCAATATCACCATATGTGTTGAAGAACTCCATTTGGGTGCACGCCTGGATCCAGCCCACAGTCCACGTTTCGTTTCTAGGAACCGGGGGCATCACGATCCCCGCCGATGCTCTGAAGTACGGGGTCTTGTATCGCAGGACGATGGGCGAATTCTCCTCAATGATGGTCGGGCATTGGTCAATGGAGGCTGAGACCTCATAGACCACTATGTTCTCCCGTCGGATGCGGGGCTTGCAGGCGATGCTTTGAATGCAACCCATGGTCCTGCTTATTAGGGGTGTCAATGTAGCCAATGACGGAAAAATGAGGATATATTTAAGCAATATATTCATTGGCACTTTTTGCAACCCCGGAAACGCTGGCAGATACTCCTCACCATCATTTTCAACTCAGTAGGCTATATCCTCGATAAATCCACTGAGTGAAAGCAATAAAAAGCACGTCTGCTACAAAAAGACATGTTTTGTTGCGTTTCGGTGTTGTTCTAGCACATCTTCGAAACTGACGAGGAACGCAGCGGTGTTGTGGAACTAAAGGTGTATGGATGATTCGTGTCGCCTGTTCCTGGAGCGCTGGAGTGCCGCACTGCCCTTGATGCTCGTCCCCAGCAGATGTGATACGGCCTCCACCGAATCGGACACCCGGGGTTCGCCTGTTTGTGGTCTTCCTTCCAAATCACGCGTCCGGCTGTAGCTCTGAGCCCTTTGATCCTGGTCTTTCTGCTGGGCGCAGGCATCTCAGTGCTGAATAGGGAGCCGGTGCTGCATAGAGAGTGTATGGTTGTATTTCCTCCAGGTGAACAACCTACCCATCGTTTTGTTGATGCGGCTCCTTTCGAAAGGGGGAAGCGACACAGAGACGGATCCAATCAAGGAGGGATTCAGTGCATTTAATTTACAATGCAACCTTGGTTGAGTTGCGCTCTCTTTAAAAACGCAATGTCTGTCATAGGCATCGCTGGACTAATTTTGTGTTTATCCTTTGTGTGTTTCCATCTTTGCATCCGTAGCGAAGAACCCTTGTGCAAATCTTTCGAGAACATAAAGATAACGATGATGATGAAGATCTCAAAAATACCTAATCACAGAGCATGCGACCCCCTGCTACATTACACAGCGCAGTGATTTTTAAATATATTCCTCCTATGAAAAACAGCAGAGCATCTTAACGCAGACATGTGCTTATATGGTCGCTGTTCAGTTGCAGAGAGGTGCTGATCAGTGTTGCCAGATCGCGCGAGAAAATCGTGCACTGGTTTACACAAAAACTAAACAATATTAACGATATTAATAACATATTTTTTTATTTTAATGTAATTGTTATTTGGGTGAGATTATAACAATTGTTAATATTGTGTTTAGCCATTACAATACTATTACTAGGCTACTACTACTGCTGCTTATAATAGTTATTATTATCAAATTAATACAAACTAAATACATTAACAGTTATTTTCTTGTGTGTATGTACACTTATTAATTTTAAGATTATAATGAAAAATGTCCATTCATAACATTACATGTTTCCTACATAATCCTTTTCCTAAATCGACCTTTTCCTAAAAAAAGTGAGAAACACTCCATAATAATTATGATCATTATAATTGATAAGTATCTATTATTATTTTATAAAATAATAAAATCAACAGTTATCTTTCTTCAAATTAGCTAATTTAATATATACATAGCCTATATGATATACATTATATGAGATACATTATATTAGAAAAATACACACTACATGCAATATTTTAAAAGTTGATTTACAATATAATAATTAAAAAAATGTATCTGTTTAATGTAAATAGAAATGTTGCCAGTGTAGTCCATTCCAATCTTTTATGTGTCGATTCAGTTATTTATTTCATAACATTCAGTCAACATTTTTCTGAACAAAATGTGGAACTGTGTGCAACTCCGATAGTAGTTAGTCATATTATATTTTGTTATCAAGCATGATGCTATAGCAGCTATAATGTTGGAAAATTATCAGATCAGAGCCATGTTGACAACATTATGCGGAGATGGCAACACGGGTGCTGATGCTGGTGCGCGAACCCCGGGCAGAGGAGGGGTGCGCGTTCTAGAGAGCTTTTAGAGCTATGGGCGTCGTTTAATTGACGTCCGCGACTCTTCTGTTCTCTGATTGGCTGGATACGTATACGGCGGAAGTGGAATCGGCCCGGCGCACTTCCCTGACACGCATCAACCGGTCATTCAACCAGCTCCCTAGCCGACTCCCAGGGGTCGATGGTCATTCATTGAGTCAAACTATCGCTTATCAGAACGGTTTATGATTGTGGGTTTGCTGCACAGGCTGTCGGAGAAGCTTCCACGCGTTGTGCACAGGCTGAGAGTGATGATGAAGCCACAAGTTGTGTTTGTTTTGGGCGGGCCTGGCGCGGGGAAAGGGACACAATGCGCGAAAATTGTGGAGGTAAGAGAGATATCGCGCATTGGTCATTTTTCATATGAATAGTAAAACAGTTTAAGTGCTTTGTATGAGACAACGGAAACTTAAGATGGTCGTTTTGGGGTGATGAAATTCAAATTTGGGGTATTTTAAATAGAATGCTCGTTCCGTAACTTATCCTCTATGACATTCAAACACGAATCCCTGTTTTCAGTATCATTGTTTCTTAACTGTTATACTGTACGACATGATATGCCACGACGTGGCTTAATATGATGATATTTTAGTTGGGAATTTGTCAATCTTTCGGAATGGATTTATATGTTGAGTCGTAATAATTCACTGGAGTGTTTCCATACTCATCGTCATATTTCCTGGTTATGAACCGAACCTCTGTGGAGGGGTGAACAGTGCAGTGTTCAGCTGATATGATTTGGCACTAATACTGGGTAGAAGGGCATACGTGTGAAACGAATGTTTTTTTTTAATACACGCATGTGCATTTTTTAATGGCACACCTATTTCATATCTTCAAAACATATAACGTATATTTATATTCAAACCATACTGTATATGTTAAATATGGTTAATGGTGTCTGATTAAATGTTTCAGATATTTGTGTAAAAAAAAAAAAATATTTTATATATAATATAAAATAAATGTTATTAATTTTATTAAAGTTATTTATTTAGTTTTGCCTTTAAATTGCATTATTAAACCGTATTGCCTAGTGGTTTGAAGGATAGTCATAAAGGTTCAGAATGACAGTTTTGGGGCTGCATTGTGATCTTTAAATGGAGTATTTTAATGTGCAATCAAATCAAATTATTACTGAATTAAATATTCCAGACAATATTACTTGGTAAACCTTTGTTGTACAGAATTTGTACATAAAATAAAATGACCACCTTCATTAAATATTTCTTAACAAATAATGACTATCATAGATCTTTTTTTTTAAACCATGATTTACAGAAGGTACCCACTTTAAGTGCCCCTCAGTGCACCAAGAGAATACCAAATAGAACATAAGTAACACACAGTGGAAAAAAAATAATTTTACTGTTATTGTTTTGGTGCTTTAGGCTAGTTCAAAATCTTTATTAAAGTTTAGATATAAGAAGTCTATGAATGCTTATAAATGCTGAAAGATTCTGATGGTATGATAACCTTGCATAAAAATTTCACGGTTTCACGGTGTTGTGATTACTGCTCTAAAATAAGTTCTTTTTAGATGTCTGGGTAAAAAACTAAAACTTCTTCTCTTTTTAACACATTATATATTTTATTTTAAGAAACATTTAAAATGTTTTGGAGCAGTAAAATTGTCAGGCTAAATAATTCAAATGAATCATTGACTTCTGCAGTCTTCATTTGTGTCAAAAACAGAATTGTTTTTTACAATTTAAAACAACATCTTTGGATATCTTTTCTGCTGGAGATACTGTTGTCCTAAAAATACAGAAAAAGTGAATAAAAAAAAAATCTTACACATACCTTAGGAACGGTATTACAGAAAATGTTGACAGTTTTAAAACCTTGACTTTTTCAAACCGCAGTATACCTTAAAAATGGTTATCGTCCCCGTCCCATGCCTACTTGGTATGCGGAAATAATGTGTGTATTTACAGTAACACTATTTTCCACTTATTTGTAATCAATTTCGACCTTTTCTGGTTCATTTTAAATTTCTTGTTTTCGTTCGTTATATTATGTCATCGAGCAGCATGGTGGCGCAATATATGGCACAATTGCCTTACAGCAAGATGGTCGCTGGTTCAAACTTCGGCTGGATCAATTGGCATTTCTGTGTAGAGTTTGCATGTTCTCCCCATGTTTGCGTAAGTTTCCTCCGGGTGCTCCGGTTTCCCCTACAAGTTCAAAAACATGTGGTATAGGTGAATTGGGTAAGCTAAATTGTCCGTAGTGTATGTGTGTGAATGAGTGTGTATGGATGTTTCCTAGTGATGGGTTGCAGCTGGAAGGGCATCCGCTGTGTAAAGCATATGCTGAATAAGTTGGCGGTTCATTCTGCTGTGGCGCCCCGAAATTAATGAAGCCAAAAAGAAAATGAATGAATAATATGTCATCTTATGCCAACATTTCCTACAACTTGTTTAGATTTCAGCATTTGCAAAGTAGTTGCAAATGTTTTCATTTTTAAACGCATTAACTTTATGATTTCTGAACGGGCTTGTAAGTAAAGAAGTAACCTGGAAAATTGCTTTCAAAAACCTGCATTTACATACAGAATGACCACCAAGCACAGATTTTAGATGACACATTTATTTTTAAGCCCAACTCTCAGGAATCGTACACACATTATTGTGATGTATTAAAGGCAGCAAAATATATGTCTTTGCCGGCTTAAATAAGAAGGAAAAATAAGATGAAGGTGTCTCAGGTCTGAGAAAATGATGATCGATGAGGATTCTGACATGCATTGATGCCTTCATACATTGGAATTCATCCTTTGAAGGCTGCATTTTTCTGTTTTTGATGTAATCTCTTGGCAAGTGATCTCTATACAAAAACTGCGTTGAACCGCTGCTTCATTTATAAATATACACACTACCGGTCACAAGTTTGGGTTCAGTAGGATTTTTAAATGTTTTAAAATAAGCTTCTCCTGCTCACCAAGGCTGCATTTATTTCAATTAAAATACAGTACAAATTGTAAAATTGTGAAATATTTTCACAGTTTTATTATTAATAAAGTTCAAAAGTAGTTTATAATTTAATTTAATCATTTATCCCAGTTATTTTAATGATGAATTTTCAGCTTCATTACTCCAAATTTCAGTGTCAAATGATCCTTCAGAAATCACTCAAATTTTAATTATTATTCATATTATTACTATTAATGGTATAATCAATAAAAACAATAATGACTGGAGTAATAATTTCATTTGAAACTACATACAATAAGAAAACAGTTATTTAAAATTCCAATATATATATATAAAATGTAATTTAATAAATGCTAACTTGATGAATTTTCTTTAAAAAAACATGAAAAAAATGAACTCAACTTTTGACTGATTAGTTTTTATTCGTTTGTATACAGATATCTATAGGTTATATGTATAAGGATTTCCATGGAAAACAATTTCAAAAGATTCTTAAATACCAGTTGATCTTGACTTTATTTTCAGGTTAGGATGATAAACGGACACAATTTCTCTCTCTCATACAGGAACACATAAATCTAACACTCACAGCCTAGCAGATGAGACTCTTTTTACTCCAAAAGATACCAAAGATGATACTAATTGGATTAGCAATGACACTAATCAAATCAAAATCCTAGTTAGCACCAAAAATGAGCTTGAGGAAACCAATGTAATATCTGTAGCAGGAACACAAATTCAAAGGTACAAAAATCGATTTAATGGCACCAAGGCGATAAGAGGCTCATAGGCAGGTCCAGAGTGCTCGAGGAAGTCATTTTATTTGAAACAGGTGTGTGAAAGAGCCAATCACAGCACTCCTTCGTGATATACAGAAACACAAATGCGAAGAGCAAAGTGCATGCTAAAGAGTGAACAAGGGAAACAAATAAGCACATTATTCGTGCTTAATAGAGATTATTTCAAAGTTTATAAATTACTCAGGTTTGTAACAATGATCTTAAAAACATTTTCGGTCTAAAATTTTAATTTGTGGAATGTTTGGAGGACTACTAAGCTGCCTGTTTAGCTACCAACCCCATAAACACACACACACACACACACACACACACACACACACACACACACACACACACACACACACACACACACACACACACACACACACACGCACACCCCTACAGTTCAAGTCGTAATTATTAGCCCTCCTGAATTCTTAGCACCCCTGTATACCCCTGCCCCCAAATGTCAGTTTTAACAGAAATAAGATTTTTCTTTAAGAACACATTTCTAAACATAATTGTTTTAATAACTCATTTCTAATAACTGATTTCTTTTATCTTTTATTTTGACAGTACATAATATTTAACTAGATATTTTTCAACATACCAGTATTCTGCTAAAAAGCCAATTTAAAGACGTAATAGGGTAATTAGGCAGGTTAGGGTAATTAAGCAAGTCATTGTAAAACAGGTTTTTATTTATTTTTTTTTTAGACAATCAAAAAATTATTGCTTAAGGGGGCTAATACTATTGACCTTAAAATGGTTTAAAAAAATTAGAAACTGCTTTTATTCCAGCCGAAATAAAACAAATATGACTCTCCAGAAGACAAAATGTTATCAGACATACTGTTAAAAATTTCTTGCTCTGTTAAACATAATTTGGGAAATATTTAAAAAAGAAACAAAATTTAAAAAAAAAGGGGGGGGGGGGGCTAATCATTCTTACTTAATCTGCATATACAGTATGACCACCAAGCACAGCTTTTAGATGCCACTTTTATTTTTAAGCACAACTCTCAGAAATTGTACACGTACACACATTATTGCGATGTATTAAAGGCAGCAAAATATGTCTTCGCCGGCTTTAAAAAATAAGATGAAGGTGTCTCGAGTCTGAGAAAATATGATGAATGAGGATTCTGACATGCATTGATGCCTTCATACATTGGAATTCATCCTTTGAAGGCTGCATTTTTCAGTTTATGATGTAATCTCTTGGCAAGTGATCTCTATACAAAAACTGCGTTGAACTGCTACTTCATTTATAAATATACACACTACCGGTCACAAGGTTGGGTTCAGTAGGATTTTTAAATGTTTTAAAAAAAGCTTCTCCTGCTCACCAAGGCTGCATTTATTTCAATAAAAATACAGTACAAATTGTAAAATTGTGAAATGTTTTCACAGTTTTATTATTAATAAAGTTCAAACTTGTATACTTTTCAAAAGTAGTTTATAATTTAATTTAATAATTTATTCCAGTCATTTTAATGATTTATTTTCAGCTTCATTACTCCAAATTTCAGTCACATGATCCTTCAGAAATCACTCCAATTTTAATTTTTATTCATATTAATGGTATTATCAATAAAAACAATGACTGGAGTAATAATTTTATTTGAAACTACATACAATGAGAAAGCAGTTATTTAAAATTTCAATATTTAACTTTTTTTTTAATTTAATAAATGCAGCCTTGATGAATTTTCTTAAAAAAAAACATGGAGAAAAACTGACCCGAAATTTTTGACAGATTAATTTATATTGACAGTCTCCATCTTGACAGTACATAACATTTTACTAGATATTTTTCAAGATACTAGTATTCTGCTTAAAGTACAATTTTAAGGCTTAACTAGTTTAATTAGGCAAGTTAGGGTAATTCAAGTCATTGTATAACAGTGGTTTGTTCTGTAGATAATCAAAAATATTGCTTAAAGGGGCTAATACTGTTGACCCTAAAATGTTTTTAAAATAACAAAATCTGCTTTTATTTTAGCCTAAATAAAACAAATAAGACTTTCTCCAGAAGAAATAAATATTACAGGAAATAATGAAAAAGCTTCCTTTCTTTGCTAAACATCATTTGGAAAATGTTTGAAAAGGAAACAAATTCACAGGAGGGCTAATCATTTTGACTTTAGCTGCTCAACCTACCTCTTTTTTTTTCTCTCTGTTTATATAGACTAGTTCTGTCACAGTTCTTTATATGAAACTGATGATCCAATAAAATGGATTACATTAACTACATTGTGCTGCACTGAAGCTCCTGCTGTTTTTGTCTCAGAACTACAGTTACACTCACCTGTCCGCTGGAGATCTCCTGAGAGAGGAGCGCAGCCGCACCGACTCCGAGTTTGGCCAGCTTATTGACAGCTACATCAAAGAGGGGAAGATAGTTCCTGTTCAAATCACCATCAACTTACTGAGGAAGGTGGTTACATTCCTTTGTCCTGTTTTACAAGCCTTTTCAGTTCAGGCATGGCAATTGTAAAAGAGAATCCAATTGTTAACCTTTGACTTTTTGAAAAGAATGAACTTAAAGGGATAGTTCACCCAAGAATCAACATTGCCTTATCATTTACTCTCTCTTGTGATTTTAAACCTTTATGAGTTTGTTTATTCTGTTGAACACAAAAGGAGATTGTAGAAAGGTTCTTTGTTGTGGGAAGAAGAAAACGGCGGTAAGGTAAGTGTAAAGTTTATTTTTTAAATTGTAATGTCACTCGTGTTAGCTGTGTGCAGTCGCTCAGCTCTCTCTCTCTCTCTCTCTCTCTCTCTCTCTCTCTCTCTCTCTCGACTGGTCTCTCCCGCTCCCTTAAGACGGTGTCTCTCCGGCCCAATCACTAGAGAAAACAGGTGCTATTAATTATTTCTGATTGGGCCACTGACCAGCCGCCGGTGTCTCCACTCGCTCTCCCATCTTTCTGGGTGTTCGGCCACGCTCTCTCCACCACAGAGATCAATTGAAAGATGCTAGTAGCTGGCACCCATCGACTTTCATAGTAGGAAAAAAATCACTATTAAACTCAATGGGTGCCAGCTACTAGCATTTCTTTTTATATCTTTTTTTGTGTTCAACAGAATAAAGAAACTCATAAAGGTTCAGAACAAGTGAAGGATGTGTAAATGATGGCAGTATTTTCATGATTGAGTAAACTACCTCTTTAAAAGCAAATATGAGCAAGTTTTGATATAGGGAGGATAGTTCAAAGCCTATTTACAGTATGATCAATTTATAATTCTGATTTACTGCACTTTTGTGTTGAGTTGTTTATCAGCATTTTATCTTATTCAAAAACGAATACTTTCAGACATGTGTCTTTACTGAAAATGTTATCTGTATTTGGCAGGCAATGGAAGAGACTATGAAAGCTGATGAGAAGAAGTTCCGCTTTCTTATCGATGGTTTCCCACGTAACCAAGACAACCTGCAGGGCTGGAATACTGAGATGGATGGGAAGGCAGATGTCAAGTTTGTTCTTTTCTTTGACTGCAGCAATGAGGTGAGTAGCAGCTTAGGTTTTGTGAGTTTTTTTATATATTGTACAACTTGTATGCCTAATTAAAGATCTAATTATAGATTTTCAGTGATGTTTGACATGATCATGATTATCACTTTTTGGAAGCGGCCATTGTCATCATATGTTATGCACAGGCATATGCAATTATACATATGTATGTGTACGGTAGGCATGGGACGATAACCGTTTTCAAGGTATACTGCGGTTTTAAAAAGTCAAGGTATTAAAACCGACAAAATTTTCTGCTATACCATTTTTACGGTATTTACAAGGTGTTTTTTTATGCTTTGTTTTAAGTTTTTTAATATCAACAGGGTCTTCAGCACAAAAGATATCCAAGATGCCGTTTTAAATTGTAATGAAATCTGTTTTTTTACGGTGGCAGAGAGAGCTTAACACTCTGCAATTTAAGAAAGCACATGCAATTACAAAAAACACCTGCAAATTAAGAAGTGATATCATCATTTTGACAGCACACCTGTTGCAAATTCTCACAACACAAACAACTGAAGAAACGCGCTGTATGCTATTAAAACAACGTTTCACATTTAATCATCAGTTTATTTAGGCTACTATTTACAAAAGACAATGGAATTGTATAATCAGGATATTAAAATAAACAACAAAAAACCCTCACCTTTAAAAGACCACCAACAACTTTACTGAGCAACAGTTACAGCATAATAACACATCTATATCTCAGCAGGGTCAGTCATGTGTTTGGGTCCCCTTTCTTAGTTTGCTGGTGTTTTTTGTAATTGCTTGTGTTTTCTTAAATTAAGCTCTCTTGGCCACTGTAGGTTTAAGCCCTAACGAATACAGCAGAAGTATACCAAAACCATAAAACCGAGAAACCATGATATTTTTATCCAAGATTATCATACTGTCAGAATCTTATACCAGCCCATGCCTAGTGTACAGTATGTATAATTAGCTTTATCTGTGTTTCAGGTATGCATTGACAGATGTTTAGAGCGGGGAAAGAGCAGCGGACGCACTGATGATAACAGAGAAAGTCTAGAAAAAAGGTACTTCCTTCTTACAACTGTATGTAGTGACTTTTCGAATAGTCAGTCCCTTCAGAATTTTGGCTTCTCTGATTGCAGAATTGAAAGCAAAAATCAAACCAATGTCAGAGGAGCTTATCATTTTTACAAATGGCTCACTTTGAGAAGCATCATGTGACGTTATCGCAACTCACATCCAGTCAAGCTTACTTGAAGTAGACAGTCCAGAGCTAAACTTGTCACTGTCACTTTTAGTTAGTGAATCACCACCTTAAACCATAGAGGATTGTAAATCAATTATATGAGGGAAGTGAGTATTGTCAAGAATGGTTACCCATACTGGAAATATTTCCTCTGTTTCTGACCAACACAAGTGAGAAGTGATAAGCATACAGGATAAATATAATTTATTGCTCTTATTCTCCCAATAGTCTGTAAGCAATAGCTGTTAATGGTTAGGTGCCTTGCTCAAGGGTATCGAAGGTGGAGAGAGTGTGGTTCATTCACTCCCCTACTATCAATTCCTGCCAGGACAGGGAATCAAACCTGCAACATTTAAATTCCAAGCCAACTGCTCCGTATTTTCTATTTTTAATAGTATAGCAGACTATTTGCATAACAAGAATTGCTCAAATAATCCTAATAATCTCTTTAATGAACTCCAAAATTTAATTTGATGTGAGCAAAACACAATACACTGCAGTAGACCTACAACACTGATAAATTGAACAAAAAAGAACATGAGAAATTAAGCTTTTCAAAGCTTCAGAAAAATTTAACTAATTGCTTGTTTCAAAGTGTTTAAAACATCTCATGTCAGAGCCACCTGCTGGTCAAAACCAAGTAAATGGAGCAAAAACTCAAAAAAATGCATTAGAATAGAAAACATTTTGTAAACTTTAAATTGAAAGTATAATTTTGAAAATTAATATTTTATCCATTTCTCTGTGAACATAGGTAGTTTTTTTGGTGTATTTGAACAAAACAGATTTATTAAACAGATATATTTATTCAAATAATATTTTAGCCATCAAACTCTTTAGAAATCCTTAGAAATAGAAATAATACATATAATTTCAAGCAAAACATTGCAAATATTTTTTATACATCTACTTTTTTAATAAATATATGTTATATATTTGTTGTTTCTTTTGATGTTTCTCTTGTTGCTTCTGTTCTCTTTTTTCCCTTTTTTATTTTTCATTTTATAATTTTTTCTGTAACAAATTTGGACCATTATTGTAAATTTAACTCAAGATTTTGCTTCAGTACTGATGTAAAAAAATAAATAAATATACTATATTATATATACACAAATATATATATTACATATAT
>CAIGQZ010032741.1:59645-88275 GCA_903798205.1 Danio tinwini | reverse complement strand
GGCAGTAGGACTGGGAGTTGAGCTTGACTCCATCCTCAACCCGAAAAGGCCCCACAAGCTCATCTTTGATGATACCAGCCCAAACCAGTACTCCACCTCCACCTTGCTGGCGTCTGAGTCGGACTGGAGCTCTCTGCCCTTTACCGATCCAGCCACAGGCCCATCCATCTGGCCCATCAAGACTCACTCTCATTTCATCAGTCCATAAAACCTTAGAAAAATCAGTCTTAAGATATTTCTTGGCCCAGTCTTGACGTTTCAGCTTGTGAGTTTTGTTCAGTGGTGGTCATTTTTCAGCCTTTCTTACCTTGGCCATGTCTCTGAGTATTGCACATCTTGTGTTTTTGGGCACTCCAGTGATGTTGCAGCTCTGAAATATGGCAAAACTGGTGGCAAGTGGCATCTTGGCAGCTGCACGCTTGACTTTTCTCAGTTCATGGGCAGTTATTTTGCGCCTTGGTTTTCTCACACGCTTCTTGCGACCTTGTTGACTATTTTGAATGAAACGCTTGATTGTTTGATGATCACGCTTCAGTGCCTAATAATTATGCACACCTGATATAGGGTGTTGATGTCATTAGACCACACCCCTTCTCATTACAGAGATGCGGAGTAAGACAACATGCCTAATAATTATGCACTCCCTGTATAATTTCACAGCAAAACAACACAAGAAATGCTGTAAATAATTTCAAGATAAACTACACAAAAATCTGAAAAATCTCCAAAGAAATCCTGGAGGAACTGGTAGCATAATTAGTTGCATCAAAAATATTTGTGTCACACATTTCTGTATTGACATTATATTTAAGAGGAAAGACTAATCTGTGAGTTGCATTTTTCATTTCCTCTGAATAACTCTTGCAAAAATTTTTGTTACCTCGTCAGGATCCAGACGTACCTGCAGTCCACACGGCCCATTATAGAGCTGTACGAGAAGCAAGGAAAAGTGCAAACGATTGATGCCTCCCGATCTGTGGATGAGGTACGGCTGTTTTGGTCTTTCTTCATTAGTGTGTGTGTATATGGAGTGCTGCTTGAAATTTGGCGAAAGTGAATAATTTGAACAAAATAGGAGAGCTGGCACAAAATGAATTTTATTTTTGTAAGTTCTTTCCTAAGTGATACTTTACTTAAAAGATCACACCACAGAGAAAATATAATCTCTTTTTATTATTATCTCTTGTAGGATCTCTTTATGTATTGGGTAAGCTAAATTGTCTGTAGTGTATATGTGTGATTGAGAGTGTATGGATGTTTCCCAGTGATAGGTGGGAGCTGGAAGGGCATCCGCTGCATAAAACAGATGCTGGATAAGTTGGCTGTTCATTCCACTGTGGCGACCCCTGCTTAATAAAGGGATTAAGCTGAAAAGAAAATGAATGAAGTAATGAATGAATGACTGATCTCTTTATTTATTTGATTATTCATATTAATTATTATAATATTAATTAATTATTCATATTTTTTATCCATTTTATATCCGCAAAAGGTACACAAACTTTTAAGCAGCACTGTCTATGGGGGATTCTATAATGGGAGGATATTCTTTAATTGGAGATACATTTTGCATTTAAAAAAGGTTCTCTAATGATTAGAAACCACTTAATTTTTTTAATTGAAAATTTTTTTTTCATGTGGGTTTCGAAGCATTTCCTCCCTGTTGTTTGTTTGTTTCTTTGTTTTTTGCCTTAGAGATAGGGTCGGGTGACAAAGGTGCTCGTGCTCACAAAGCCTGTTTTTAACTAAGGCGGGGTTTGCGATTGGCCACTTGCCTGAGGCATTTGTAGCAGAGCATGTGAAAATAAGCAGAGAACGATCACTGGAAATGCAGAGAAAAATTTCCATTGTTTTATTATCTTAATGAGCATGCTTGCTGTATTGCTGCTTTCATTTGGGATGAGTGCTTTAAAGGCGGCCCATAATGATAAAATCACTTTTATAAGAGGTTTAAACAGTTGTGTGTGTTTTTTTATATAATCATACTTGATAAAACAATCTGCAGGAACACTTGGATTAACATTGGATCGTCCATAGAGGCAACCTAGGTGGCAGAATAGTGAGGGCGGCGTCCGCAAACCCCCCGGTCCTCACTTTTATCTGTGACACCTACACCCTCCCTCCCGGTCCTCACTTTTATCCACGAACTGGTGACTTCCTTTTTCACTTTCAGGTTGAAGGCAGCAAGATCGCCGTTCGCCTAGAGCGCCAGTTCAGCTTGCTCCGGCCCTGAGTGCTATTCAGACACCTCACCCCATTTTGAACCTTGACCACTGCACATGTGTAAGAACAGCTGACGGTGGCCATAGCAATGACAAACGGCAGTGGAACACGAGCTCACAAACGCATTTAAATCCATAAACAAAGCAGCACGTTTTCAACGTGGCATTAGACGCAATATGAGAATATAAAGAGTTAACCAGATACAGTACACGCGGTTACAAATAACAAAACACAATTAAATAGATAATTTGCAAGCTAGAGAAAACAAGGAAGCAGCCATGGTAATGCACTTACACTTGTGAAATGGAAGAAGAAACTTATCCATGATCCATTGGTCCATGTACTGACAAAGTCTCTTACATCAATAGTCTTTTCTGATCCTTCTTTTACAAACGGCCGACGAATGCCCCATTGTAAGTGTGTAGATTCCAGAAACACTCGAACTGCACACCATCTTTATGACTTGGTTCAACTGGGATCTGTTTATCTTTCTCTTTTTCAAGACTATTCATTTGCACCACTACGAGTCGACTTTTATAGATGAATCAATAGTTTTAAACACTGTCCACTTTCAGATATAAAGGTGCAGTATGTAAGTTTGACACCCAGTGGTTGAACTAGGTATTGCACTCCTAGATCAAAATAAACGCATGCGTGGGATGCCGGATTGAGTACAGGAGTTAGTGATTTACACTGTGTTCTAAATAAAAGCAATGACACGTGATAGAGAAAATATTTTCCATATTAAAAGGAGTTTTGGTTCTAACCAACACCTCAAATTGATATATTAGAAACGGCTTCTATTTCTCACAGCTGAACATGTGAAACCTATGACAGTGATTACCTCAGGTAAATCTCATGTGTTTTATTCAGTGCTAAATGCTAACAATGTGAGTTTGAATAGATTCTAAACCTTACCGTTTCGTGAGTGATTGCATATTCTTGTCTTCTGAAAGGCTGTATTTAAATTTCTGTCGTGTTTCGTCTGGTGCAAACAGCCAAACTGCTGTTTGCATGTTGTTAAGACACGATATTACTATGTAACCTGCTCACCTAATATCTACGATCGTAATATTTATATCATTTGCTAATTAATAACCTCATGTGGAACTGAATCTGTCTCATTTTGACATCTGATACTGTCCATTTCGGTCACGGGCGCATGCTTTCAGAGCCTAACAACCCTAAAACACTCTGTAAATGTCCCTATTATCAGACAGGTTATCAGTTATATAGTGTCCTATGTGTTTAACCTCCTTGCATATTTTAAGAACAGTACCAGAAAGAGCAAATTCCGCAAATGCAGGATGTTTCCTGTTTTCCTATTCCTGATTATCGTAATAAAACTCTTCCATGTATTATATTTGATATCAAAATCCAAGCCATATTGAGAGCGGATGCCTAATAGTGTACAGAAGAAAGCATTTTAGCAATTTTTTGCGCATAAAAACAGCAAAAAGATGACTTTTCAATGTTTATATGTGTTATTAGTAGAGTTAGGATATCACAAGAGATGACATATCAATATTTGGAGGAACAGTCATTTCAATCACACCAAATCAAACATTTGACAAGAATTGTTGTTTTATTTCAAACTGGGAAGAACAGGGTTTCCGCGGGGTCTTAAAAAGTCTAAAATTAAAAAATCGAAATTTAAGGCCTTAAAGTCTTAAATTTGCTGTTCTAGGTCTTAAATATTTTTGCACAGGTCTTAATTTTCCGATGCCCGTGTAACGCTACGTCTAATGCTCATTTAAATAATTTTTTGTTGCTGTTGCTTGGTTTTCGTGGTGTTGTAGTTCTTCATTTCACTAGTCCAATTGTAATTTGCGGTATTACAACTACAAATAAGGCTGACATACAGTGTGTGCGGCAAATGTGACGTCATCGCTGTGTTTGCGCAACATAATTTCGGCTGGCGGGGCTCACGTAATGTTTTGAGACTCGAGTGAAAACTGAACAGTTTGCGCGATGCCGCATTTGATTTGAGTTGAATATGAAACACTTTGAAGAAATTTTATATGAAACAGGTATGACTGTACACACATCTTGATGATTTGTCCATGCGTGATCATACAGATAACCAGATGACCAATAATTCTTGGCTAGAAATTGCAACAGCAGTGGGAAAGGAGGAAAGTTTTTGTAAAAGTTTGGAAAAACCTGATAGATCAGTTTGTTAAAACAAAAAAGAGGCCATGCAAAAGTGGAGACCCAGGTGGTTTTAATATTACAGAATATGTTATTCCACCAGTCATAGGTTTTACACTGATGTATAGGTTACAATTTTGAATTTAAAACAATTTACAAGTTACAAACTAAAATTAAGTAACAAATTATGTCTTTGATACAGTTGAAGTCATAATTATTTGTCCCCCCCCTTTGAAATTTTCTTTCTTTTTTTAAATATTTCCCAAATGATGTTTAACAGAGCAAGGAAATGTTTAGAGTATGTCTGATAATATTTTATCCTTCTGGGCAAAGTCTTATTTGTTTTATTTTGGCTAGAATAAAAGCAGTTTTTAATTTTTTAAACACCATTTTAAGGTCAATATCATTAGCCCCCATAAGCAATATATTTTTTTCGATAGTCTACAGAACAAACCATCATTATACAATAACTTGCCTAATTACCCTAACCTGCCTAGTTAACCTAGTTAACCTAGTTAAGCCTTTAAATGTAACTTTAAGCTGTATAGAAGTGTCTTGAAAAATATCTAGTAAAATATTATTTACTGTCATCATGACAGATAAAATAAATCAATTATTAGAAATTAGCTATTAAAACTATTGTTTAGTAATGTGTTGAAAAAATCTCTCTGTTAAGCAGACATTGGGGAAAAAGGGGGACTAATAATTCTGACTGTAACTGAAAAGGGATATATGAACCTATCAGTTTACAATATATTGATGCCCAATTTCTAGGCTTTATTGGTAATAATGGTCACGAATGTTGGATCATTATTGCCTTTTTAGCTTATAAGTAGAGGACAGAAACTAGACAGACAGTAATGTGTAAATTGTTGAATGGGCAAAATAATAAAAAAAACTTCAGTATTTTAGTAAGTGTACTTTTTTGTTTTTATTCTATTAATATAATATATTAATAATATTAATATAATTGTAGAGCAAGCCAAATTCTGTTGCCATTAATATTTTACTTTAATAGGTAGAACTGTCCGAGATATGAACAAAAGCAAGTGATGCATCATTTAGATTAAAATAATTTTAGATATAAAAAAATCTTGAATGGTTATAAAAATATTTATAATAAATTATAAAAATAATAAAAAACAATTATCTTGAATGATATTATTGATATGACCTAGTTCCGGAAACTTTCTACTTCTCTGTTTATCCATCTGATTTTACTGTCTGTTTCTTTTGACTGCCCCCTGTTATTTAAAAGAATATCTTAATGGCGAACGCGTCAAGTATAAAAGCCTTGTCTGTTTCGTGAGGTGCGCGATGTCGCACCAGGCAAAAGTATAAATCCAACTTAAGATGTTTGTTTGTTTTTTCTGTAGTTCAGTTGTGCATTTAACCTGACTTTAGTACTGTTCAATTTGAATATATTTATTTCACCACTAATTTTGTGATTTTTGTATTTTCTCTTTATGTGTTTGCGTGTTTTTGATATTGTGATATAGGTCTTAAATTTAATACTTAATGGTCTTAAAAAGGTCTTAAAGTCTTAAATTTGACATTATGATATCTGCAGAAACCCTGAAGAAATATGATCTCATTTTTATAGAATAAAACAAATGTTAACATTTTCCTAATACAGAATGAAGTAAAAAAATAACAGTAAATTATTATTAATAATTACATTGATATCGTAATAATAATGCAAAATAATCATAGTAATGCAAAAAACATCTGTTCAACATTTCATTTTGCTTTCTTTGCCCCCCAGGTGTTTGCAGATGTCAAGAACATTCTGGAGAAAGACGACTAAACTTCAAAAAAACCCAAATCCTTGAAAACGAAGGTGTCTGTTCACTGACGTCGGCAGTGCTATGCCTTCATGTATCAATTTACACATTTTTACTCATGCAACAGTAAAATAGGGTTTTTTAGACATAAGAGTGTGTGCTCATATCCATGTTTGTAAGTCTGAAAGGAAAACGCTTTGTTGTTGAGCAAACAGTCCATATTTGCTCAGCATTACACTGAAGAGGAACAAATATTTCAGCAGAGAGCCAAGCAAGCTTGAGCAATAACATTCAAGGCACTTGTACAGAAACACATTATGCTAACCTTGAAGATAATTTCATTATCACACGCGAGAGATGTTTAGAAACGCATTAAGCCCAGATTAAGCTGCGTTTTTATTGGTTTCTGCACTTAAGTAGTGAGCGATTCTACGTGACCAACAGATTACCAGACCTTTTTTTTTCTTTATTGTTGTATCTGCTCATGTTTTTCCTCATTGTTTTCCCTAGTAATCCACAGCAGGCTCTGAGGACCTATTGCTGGCCGCTCAACAACAGAGAAGTGTTTTAGCTGTATGATTGTTCTTTTTATCATATTTTGCATACTAGATTCCAAACACATGCCATCTTTGCTCAGGCAGTAGATTTTACGATGTGGGAACGGGGGCTCATGCTTTTATTTTGGTTGTCTCGGCATCCTTGAGGTTGTTTGTGAATTTGTCGTATTGATGTGACGATTCAGTCTGTGTTCAGACTGTGTCCACAAATAACATAAGAAATTTCAAGGATGACAGTAAAATAAACGTTCTGATTTGGAATGTCTTCTGACTCAACGCATTGAATGCTTCACTTGCATTACTGTCTGTTTCAGGGTTTTTTTTAAATGTCATTTTCTATTACTTTTACTTAAAATGATTATTCTTTCTCGGTTTGTTGTAAGTTTTCAGAACATAACAAAAAACAAAATAAGGTTCAAAATTCTGAGCTTATGATTTTATTTAATTTCTTTTATTTTACAATCATTCCGTAAAGAATCCGTACAATGTGCAGTTTCCACCAAAATAATGTTTTCGCCATTTATATTGATAAGAAGTTACAACAAATACAAATTTTAGTCTTCTTTGTGGCTTTCAATGATTGTAAAAAGGCTAAGAAATAAATCAAACAGTGTAATGTGCCCACATGCTGTCTTGGTGCTCTTTCATCCCTCCATAGTAGCATTCATTAGCCCAAAGGCTGTCTGATTAAAGAGCAAGTTCTTATTTCATTACTTTCAACATCACGTTTAGAGAAAATGAACATTAAAAAAAAAACAAAAAAAAAAACGTATGAACTCCTGAAGTGTTTCCAGTGTTGTGTGCATTATCTGTGCATATGACTTCTGAGACAAAGTCTATTGGGATGTTTTTATTTTAATAAAGAATTTGCAGCTGCGTGTGCGTGTACTCTGAAACAGAGCATTCTGTGATTGAGCAAAGTATAGCTGCAATCAAAATGATTCAAATCTCTCGACGTGCATGACATTCTACTGAATGTCCCAACCTTGATAAAACAGTACAAAAAATGCATCAGTAAACTGTTAAAGTTTTATTAGCATATGTTTAGTCATTCTGAAGTGATGAATTATGATTTTTTTTGTCTGTTATGCAAAAATTGGAGAACCACTTGCTGTGAAAATGTGAATTTATTTTTACAAAATAAGAGTTATCATACAAAAGTCATGTATTTTTTTATTATATATACTATCCTGTGTAAGTTATTTTACATAAAAGATGTTTGCATATAATGTTTACATATAATTCAAAACACAAAAACATAGGTCAAATTATTAAAATAACCTATTGCAAAAGTTTGGTTACCCTTGGTTCCTAATACTGTGTGATTAATTAGATGATTATGTTTTTCTGCTTTGTTATGGTTTTTCATGAGTCAGTTTTTTTTTTTTTTTGAACAGTTAAACTACCTGGTGTGTTTGAGAAAAGTTCTCCATGTCCTGCAGATTATTCAGGGTTTATTATTTTATTTTTTTTCACCTCTTTTAGTAGCTACTTTGAGATCCATTTTTTCACACTGAGGATAATTGAGGGACTCAAACACAACTATTAAAAAAGGTTCAAATGCTCACTGATGCTCCAGAAGGAAACACAATGCATCAAGAGCTGTGGTGAAAACTTAACAGGAAGATGATGTCCAAATTGTTCTTCTTTTGTTGAAATATAGGTCTCGTGTTTATTCGGTACTGCCTTTTGGAAGCAACAGAAGATTCAAACAAATTTAATACAATTTACCTTGATTGTTTTTCTTTCTGGGGCATCAGTGAGCATTTTGAACCTTTTAAAAATAGTTTTAATAGTCCCTCAATTGTCCTCAGTGTGAATCAGTGATGGATCTCAAGTTCATAAAAAAAAGGGTTCAAATATGCAAAAGATGCTTAAAAACTGAAGAACGTGCAGGGAATGGAGGAGTTTTCTAAAGATCAGTAGCAGTTTAACTGTTCAGAAGAAACAAGGTACTCATGAAAACACAAACAAATAAAAAACAAACAACAACAAAATAACAGATCATCCAGGTAACCACACACAGTATTCTAAATGAGTAGTTGCTGCACAGTATTTGTCATCTGATAGAGTTCGGACAACGGTTAGTTCACACAAAAATAATCATTCTGCTGTTAATTACCCGCCCTCATCTTGTTATAATTCCCTGAAACCTTCCCAGAGAGCTCTCTGATCTTCCACAGACAGCAACAGTCACTAGACGTTCAAGAAAGGAAACCAAAGACATTGTCAAAACATTCTATGAATTCAGTGGTTCAACTGTGATTATATGAAGCTCCAAGAACACATCTGTGCACCAAAACATCTTTAGTCGCCAATGTCTTGCGTATCGGATCAGGGTGCATGTTTACTATGATGTTTGTTTTATGCTGCTTGCATATGAAAAAAAGGTTGTACTGCCTGTAATACGACCATTCTGACGAACTGACATGGGTGGGACTTTATAGACGGACAGAGTCATATTAACAAATGTTTGGAACTGTATGATTACAGTTGAAGTCACATGTTTTGACAATGTTTTTGGTTCCTTTTCTGGGCTTTGAATGTGTCTATGGAGAATGAGGGAGCTCTCAGGTTTAATCTAACAGTCTTAATTTGTGTAAAGCCTGGCTCACACTGTGAGATTATTAATAATCCTAAATGATTGTAGCATGTCAGACTACACAAACATGACTCCCATGTCACACTGTCAGACTGAATGACAATAAAGATGTGCCAAACACAGACATGCAAGAAAACTCACCCGGAGTTTGACTTCATCGTTCTTGAAATATTAACTTTACCGCATTCTGAAATGATACCTCGTGGCAAACATAAACAAACTGTAGGGCTGATTTTGCTCACTGCGTACTTCAATCATAAAAGGAAACAAGCTGTTTTGAAGATGACGTGCTGATTGCGTCATCAGATTCGGCGTTCCTGTTGGTTTTTGGTCTGATGTTTGTCATAGCTGAAGTAACCCTGCAGGAAAGTGTCTGAAATCTGACACTGCCAAAACTTCCAAATGTGTCTAAGACAACCAAATCATGGCTGAATCGTCGCACAGTGTGAGCCGGGCTTAATGAAGATGAATGATCTGAAAGGTCTTAGGTAGTTAGTACAATATGAAGGTGATTATAATACAGTTTAAACTCAAATAAAGCAAATAAATGTAACAAATGTACAGAGGCAAAAACTTATTATGCCTATGGAGAGTCCTTGTAAACCAAATGTTGAAGTCAGAATTATTAGCCCTCCTTTGAATTTTTGTTCATTTCTTTTTTAATATTTCCCAAATTATGTTTTAACAGAGCAAGGAAATTTTTACAATATGTCTGATAATATTTTTTCTTCTGGAGAAAGTCTTATTTGATTTATTTTGGCTAGAATAAAAGCAGTTTTTAATTTTTAAAAACATTTTAAGGTCAAAATTATTAGCCCCTTCAAGCTATATATTTTTTCAATAGTCTACAGAACAAACCATCGTTATACAATAACTTGCCTAATTACCTAACCTGCCTAGTTAACCTAATTAACCTAGTTAAGCCTTTAAATGTCACTTTAAGCTGTATAGAAGTGTCTTGAAAAATATCTAGTAAAATATTATTTACTGTCGTCATGGCAAAGATAAAATAAATCAGTTATTAGAAATCAGTTATATGTTTAGAAATGTGTTGAAAAAATCTCTCCATTAAACAGAAATTAGGGAAAAAATTAACAAGGGGGCTCATAATTCTGACTTTAACTGTACATATGTCTGTGTAACAAAAATGTTGTATGTCATAAAACAACTGACACACAAGATATAGATCTCTCAAGTACACTTTTGAGAATGACCTTGTGTGTTGTTTCTGTCAGTAAACCGTATAAGCAGCTGTCAATAAATACAGGATACCAAAAAAATGTGAATTCCTATTCATCTACAGTATTACAATAGAAATGACGATAACACCTCGATTTTGACTTACAAGCGGGAACACACATCGTTTTGAATACTGTTGACATTTGGAGGAAAACAAAAGTCAGCATTCAGGCCCTTTTACAGTGTGTACTGAAGATCCTAAGCAGTAAAAGTAAAGCAAATAAAGTTGCTCTATATTAATCCGTGCTTGTGAATGAACCTTCTGGACAACAATGGCCTTTTGGGTAAAGAATCGTTTCTCATGTGTGGGAGAACTAGGAGAGCATGTTTAGAGCCTTAAACAAAACAGTGACCTCAGTTCTTTGGTAGGTGAATGAATTAACGTCATCATCAGTGTTAAACAATGTGCAAATACATCAGGTTTTTAAACTTTCAAGTATGTAGTACACATCTTGCTGAACCAAACATTATCTGACAATGTTCATTCACTTGTTTTTATCATTATGAACTTAAAGGGCACCTATGATGAAAATCATCTTTTGTAAGTTGTGTGTGTAGGCGTGTGTAGGATTAGTGTGTGTAGGTTTAGTGTGTCCACAGTCATATTGGGGTAATATAAAGGTAATATATATATTTTTTTTATTTCCTGATGTAAATATAGGATCCAAATCCCTCCAATTTGAAGGGGATTTATATCCCACCGCACTGTGACGTAGGAGTGCTGTTTCCCCACCCACTGAATTGACTGATAAAGGTGCACAAAGCAACTGGGATTAAAAGATCTGTTGAGCTCGCTGTGATCATTAATCATCATCAAATGTGATCAAGAATGAGTTTTACAAGTTTACAACAGTGCATGTTTGTAATGAATTACCGTCTTTATCACCACAACCGTGTGTCAGTACAATTATAAAAGAAGATGCTTCAACGCCAGTTTGTAGACGTCAAATCAGTTTAATTTTGTACATTAACATAACAGATATCCTGCATACAGCAGTGGATATTACTGTGTATTACCTGTCACATTTGTGTGCAAAAACATTGTAAAGTTAAATGCGCATGCTGTGTGTGTGTTTGTGTGTGTGAACTTTGTAGGGACATTGTGTGTGACTCATCAAAAGGCTTGAATTAACTCCACAACATCAAATAATTATTGGGAAAAGTTCTTACTGTAGTATTTCTCACAAACATTGCGTGAGATCTGCTTCCTTCATGTCTCTTCATGCGAATAAACTTTATGCACAAAACTGGATAATCGCATAAAAGAAGTTCAAATAAAGGAGCGTTTCCTTTCAACGAGTCAAAGCAAACAAAACCAGCACTTTCTGATTAACTGGCGACAAATATCAACAGAAAAAAAACAGAATTTGTAGGAGTAGGAGACGCTGTGTCAATCTTTTTTTAATTTAATATATAACTTGCGCCTCAGAAGGCAATCCTGACACACAGTGAACGCGCGGTGGCGTTTAGACGCAGAGCACAGATGCTCTTGATTCTGGAGGTCATTAATAATATAATAACACTAATACTGAAACGGTTCAGGCATTTTAGAATGACCAAAACAACATTTCAGATGTTTTACAATGTGCTCAGCCTGTTGGTTTATCCATTCGCACACATTTTGATCATCACATGATCTCTTATATCAAAATCACATGACATTTTTAAATGCGTATACTGGAATTTGTGCGATAAAAGTGTTTCCATCATGGTTTATGCGTATCTTTTCTTATCGAATAAAAAGTTTATCGTACTCAGTTATGCACATATGTTTTTTATGCGCATTTTCAAAATTTAGGCATTTCCATCAATCGTTTTTTTTGCATATGCGCATTAAAATAGGTGGATGGATATGTAGCTACTGTGCTGTTTAGCAGATGCAGCTGAGGTAGAGATTGAGGTACACTCTGACAGGCACGTGAGAATGATGTGCGGGGAGAACCAACATTAAAGGCACAGGCAACAAAAACAGCTACATTGTGTTCAGAGCAAAAATTCCAATATTCTGAAAAGTATAATAAATAATCTGATGGGTGTTTTGAGCTGAAACTTTACAGACACATTTTGGAGACAAAATAGACTAAATCTTGACAAAAGGGGTAAATTAGGTGCCCTTTAAGCTGAAATGTACATGCTTGATAAATGTAAATCGTCACCTTAGAATTATAAGGTTCTTTCTGCATTCTGAATGAGAATGCAGCAAACAGTCTGTGTGTAACATTAGTTTTTTTTTAATAAAACGTTTTAAAATGTAAACAACTGATAATAAAACATACCATAATGTAAATAAGTTGTCATTTAATAAGAATATGTCAATAACTTAATTTTGACAAAAATGTCAGATAGAACCTTATAATTTTAAGGTAACAAAATGTTAATGTACTCTTTAGTCACTTTATACACTCTTGGGAAAAGTTGTTCTGAACTGTACCAAATTAGGGATATCTGACTTAGCCAAATAGCAGAAGCTTTTTGGTGTAAATAGAACTTAATAGAATTGTATATCATATATATTAAAGCCCCCCGAAACAGCTTTAAAAAGTAAAAACACATAAATATAAAATGGCATGTTAGGCCACATGACAAACTCTGAGCAATTTGTTTTAGTGAATTCCAAAAACAATAGGGCTTTAATAAGTTAACTTAAGGGACTAAGGGGACCTCAGCATCACCATAGCTGCAGATTGCAGACTCAAAACAGGACTAACGTTATCTGTGTGAAAAACAGAAATTGTGAAAAGAAGTGTCTCTTATGAAGTCTATGGGTACTACAGTTCTTTTATGCATCCTACAACTACACATTTATAATCCTGTTAGTTGCTGGCATTACTTTTAGCAGGTGAAAATGGACACCGATAATCTTTTATTAATGCCATTAAGACAATACTCTGATTAAGATTCTACCATGTAAACAGCGATTTTTGATTAATTTAGTCTGAATAAGATCGTAATCGAACTTAACAGAAATCGTATTAAGACATGTGGAGTATGCCGATTTTAGTCAAATTATTGATGTGCAGTACAGACATGTAAACACCTTAATCACCTTTACTTGTAAACCTTTATTATTGTCATGTAGGATTTTCACTGCATTTTGCGACAGAATAGTCTAAACACACACGGCTGTTGGGCACTATTTTCTGCACCTCAGTCAATGAAGGACCACAGACACCTGCATCATGAAATGTGTTTTTTTTCTCATACAGCGTGCGGTATCAAATTCCATTAAAACAACACTCTTCCAGCAGTTCATACTCACATACAATATCTTGTTTGTCACGGGGGGCATGCATGATATGTTCCTGAATGAAAGTGAAAGTGCCAAAAACTGCAGGTAAAGTCGACAAATTAAAAATGAAACAACCAAAACTCTGGAGGAAATGTGGATGGCGTGGTGACGCAATGATGTTAATTAAATTATGCTCTATAACATGCAAAATGGGACATGAAAAAAAGATTCAGAGAGCGACAAATGTAAACACTTTGATTATATTATTGTCTCAGATTAAGGCAAATAATTTCATTACTGATATTCATGTTAATGTAATGATGCAGGGCTGTTTATGCTAATGGTGTGAGGTGATCATTAATGGGCATAAATTTTCCCCTCTAATGACATGTACAAGGGGAAAATGTAAATCAAAGTGTTTCTGCAGACTGTTTTTAGCAACTGTGATTATAAAAAAAAATATCATTAAAGATTTTTTTTTTTTACCATTAGAGGCTGGTTATATACACACTGCAGCCACACAACTGTGTTTAACCCCACTCATTTTTTTATTTTATTTTTAAACTGACTTTAAATTGAACAATGGATTTACTACAGTACCCTAGTCATTGTAATAAAAATACAGCTGCTCTTGTCAGATCAAGTAATTAACAGATATGCCATATGACTTTTGATTTTGATTATATTTTAGCAAATGCTTAACATTAAATTTGATAAATTATTTAAAAACATTAAGATTTAGTTCTTAGAGTTTTTAATTTACGATACATTTTGTTCATAAGATGTTTGAACTTTTATAAGCTCATAAAACAACGTATAATAAAAATAAAAGTAAACAAATGTTAAAATAGATTGCATGAAATAGACATGATATTAACAGTAAAACAGATACAGATGTTAACACTTCAATATGTTCCCTCTGTATTTGCAGCAGTTAATGCGCCTGCAGCTTTTGACCACTGGGTGGCAGGTTAACCTTTGTCGGCTAAAATATCTACACACAATTTTCAGCTTTGCCTTTTCACAATACTATATAGGATGGTACTGTATGTGTACCGTATGCACAGGTACTGTATGTGATGTGATTAAAATATACAGTGCATCCGGAAAGTATTCATAGCGCTTCACTTTTTCCACATTTTTTGTTAGCCTTTTTCCAAAATTGATTCAATTCATTTATTTCCTAAAAATGCTACACACAATAACCTATAATGACGTGAATTTTTTTTTTTTAATTGTTGCAAATTTATTAAAAATAAAAAACCTGAAAAATCACATGTACATAAGTATTCACAGCCTTTGCTCAATACTTTGTTGATGCACCTTTAGCAGCTATTACAGGAATTTTTGCCTATACCTCTTTGCAGTACCTCTCAAGCTCGATCAGGTTGAATGGGAAGTGACGCGTACAGCCATTTTTAAATCTCTCCAGAAATGTTCAATAGGATTTAGGTCTGGGCTCTGGCTGGGCCACTCAAGGACATTCACCGAGTTGTTGTGAAGCCACTCCATTGATATTTTGGCAGTGTACTTTGTGTCATTGTCCTGCTGGAAGACAAACCGTCGCCCTAGTCTGAGGTCAAGAGCACTCTGAAGCAGGTTTTCATTCAGTATGTCTCTGTACATTGCAGCATTCATCTTTCCCTCTGTCCTGATAATTCTTCCAGTTCTCGCTGCTAAAAATCATCCCCACAGCATGATGCGGCCACCACCATGCCTCACTGTAGGGATGGTATTAGCCTGGTGATGAGCGGTGCCTAGTTTTCTCCAAACGTAACGCCTGGCATTCACTCCAAAGAGTTCAATTTTACTCTCATCAGACCAGAGAATTTAGTTTCTTGTGGTCTGAGAATCCTTCAGATGCATTTTGGCAAACTCCAGACGGGGAGTGGCTTCCGTCTTGCCACTCTACCATACAGGCCTGATTGGTGGATTACTGCACAGATGGTTATCCTTCTGTAAGGTTCTCCTCTCTCCACAGAAGAATGCTGGAGCTCAAACCATCAGGTTATTGATCACCTCCCTGACTAAGGCCCATCTCCCCCGGTCACTCAGCTTAGGTGGCCGGCCAGCTCTAGAAAGAGTCACGGTGGTTCCAAACATCTTCCACTTAAGGGTGATGGAGGCCACTGTGCTCATTGGAATTTTCAGAGCAGCAGAAATTTTTCTGTAACCTTCCCCAGCCTTGTGCCTCGAGACAATCATGTCTCGGAGGTCTACAGACAATTCCTTTGTCTTCATGCTTGGTTTGTGCTTTGACATGCACTGTCAACCCTGGTCTCTTGTATAGACAGGTGTATGCCTTTTCAAATCATGTCCAGTCAACTGAATTTACCACAGCTGAACTCCAATTAAGCTACTAAAACATCTCAAGAATGATCAGTGGAAACAGAATGTACCTGAGCTCTATTTAGAGCTTCACGGCAAAGGCTGTGAATACTTATGTACATGTGATTTTTCAGGTTTTTTATTTTTAATAAATTTGCAAATATTTCCAAAAATCTTTTTTTTTCACATTGCCATTATGGTGTATTGTGTGTAGAATGTTGAGGAAATAAATTAATTTAATCTATTTTAGAATAAGGCTGTAACACAAAAAAAGTGAAGCTCTATGAATACTTTCCGGATGCACTATATGAATTAAATATATGCAATATGATGTAATTAAAATATAACTTTGTTTAGTTGTTTTGGTTTCCATAGTAATAAACATGCTTTTGCACATTATGAAATGGTATGAAAAGGTATTGTATGACAAGACATAAGACAATATGACAAGACATTAAGAGAAAACAGCTGAGATTGCTAATTGTCCATTACCTAAACATGACATTGTAGCTTCACAAAAAACATTTGTGGCCATCTTTGAATCAATTTGAATCATTAACATAATTGTATATAGATTTACAATATCAAAATGTATCTCTATGTAAATAAAAGAATGCAAAAATTAATAATAACAGAACTTTACACACATTTTTTTGATATCAAACATTTAATTGCAAGGACCCCCCCCAGTACCAAAAACAACTGTACAAACATGTAAATGCAGTATAGTTATCAGACAGAGCTTAAAACATACATTTACCAGCTTCCAACGCAGAGATTTAATTCAACATTCTTACTGCAATTGCATCGTTTCTGTACCCGTCTTCCCATTGTATATTATACATGATTTAAAAGGGAGTGAAACCATGTTCGTGATAAAAAATAAATAACAAAAGATACAATATTATTCAAATTCACATTGCAGTCTGTACCAACAAAAAACTTGATTTACAATGTTTGAAGGTCAGTGTTTATATTATTATAAAAATCTTAAACCATCATGCAGCGAGAACCACAACGTGCTGGAGAACTACAGTAGTCCTTCATATCTGAGAAATAATACACATCTTCACCTTCTGAGTAGCACAAAGATTGGCATCACAAAGAGCTGAGCGGGCATCTGTATTTTTTGATGTCTCCTTTAGCATAGCTTTCCTTAGAAATGGGTGTCGATTCTGAGGAGTTCACGAGGGAGCTTACGGACAGGTCAGCTCTGGTCTGGTTCTGCCATATTGGACTTTGGTGTTGGTGACGGCCCCGTGTTTCTGCCGCAGATGCAGACGCAACTGACTCTTGTGACGGAAACGCAGGTCGCAGTTTTCACACTGAAATGAGAAGTTGCCACAGTTTTACTTAACATGCTTGTTCGGTTTGAACATTCCATTGACATGTCAAAAATGTATTTTTTACAGAAATGAGCGTTTTGTGGACTTTTAGCCTGCTTTTTTAGTTAAATGTGTATGTTTAACAATTATTTGTTGTGTAACACTGTTACACAAAGTATGAACTGTATGTCAGCCATAGCAGTAGTTCTTGCTTTTCTATTTCTAGTATAAGAAAGGCAAAATTACTTTTGCTGCTTGTTCAAACTATTTAATGAGTTGAACCAACACAATTCATAAGTACTTTTTGGGACAACTTTATTGTTTTATATTGAATCCACTTAAATTTGTGAAAACTATTAAGTTAACGTAAACGATTGGTGTTGTATTGGTTTTGTAACCATGCATTTCTTTTACGGTGTATGCTTTTAAAAAACAGAAATACAATTTTCTTGTGCAACACACTTTAGAAAAAAATACTTACGAATGTGCAGTTGTCACTGAATAAATATTCCTGTATAGAACAAGTTTCCCCCCATGTTTTGCATTCGTTGGGCTTTTTATTTTTTTGTCATTAAATTGATGGTTCACCCAAAAAATGAAAATTCCAACTCTGTAAAATGCTGGTAGCTAGCACCCATTGTCTTCCCATAGTGATTTTATTTTCAACTATTCACCTTATTCTCCGCCTACGAGCGGGCGCAGCCATTTGAATCATTTTGGCTCTAGACTTCCGGTCTCATTCATTTCCATTCATTTTTAGACGTTAAAACAGCTCGTTCTGCTGCTTAATGTTGCATACTGAGGTTTTCTTATTATATTATTCTATTTTGTCTGTATAATCATACAAACACTTGTTTGTAGAGCGAGTAGTTTGACTGTTTTCAGCCGTTTATTATTCCTAGTCATTTCTCCCATAGGCAACTGAATCGGAAGTTCTAAAACAAATTGCAATAACGAGTGCACTTCCGCATAGAACAATAAAGTCAATAGAAGTCAACAGGGGCCAGCTACAGTACCAGCATTTTGTCATATGTGTTCAACAGAAGAAAGAAACTCATGTAAAAGGACGAATAAATAATGAGAAATCAATTATAGAAATTAAATATCACTATATCATTTTATAATTGTATAGGTTATTACTCTTGTTTTATCAAATGTTATTTGATTTATTTTAAGACTTTAACTTTCTTTATTTAACTTTAACTTTTTTTAAGTTCTTATTGAAATGCTTCTCTTATGTTAACAACTGACACATTACAATAACAGTACTAATTAGTTACAATAATAATAAACTAATGACTGCAGTGAGACACTACTCCATTCCTCATGGGTGATTTTTGCTCTCATTTGGATGGCTAATTTTAAGGATACCACATTGATCCTTCTGGCTAGGGCTGCACTATATTTGATATATTTGAACAGTTGCAATATTTTGTTACTCTGCGATATACAGTGGAAGTCAGAATTTTTAGCCCCCCTGAATTATTAGCCCCCGTTTATTTTTTTCCCCAATTTCTGTTTCACGGAGAGAGTATTTTTTCAGCACATTTCTAAACAATTCTTTTAATAACTAATTTCTAATAACTGATTTATTTTATCGTTGCCATGATGACAGTACATAATATTTTACTAGATATTTTTAAGACAAACTTAAAGTGACATTTAAAGGCTTAATTAGGCAATTAGGTTAACTGGGCAGGTTAGGGTAATCAAGCAAGTTATTGTATAATGATAGTTTGTTCTGTAGACTATCGAAAAAAAATTATAGCTTAAAGGGGATAAAAAAATTGACCTTAAAATGATTTTAAAAAAATTAAAAACTGCTTTTATTTTAGCCAAAATAAAACAAATAAGACAGTCTCCAGAAGAAAAAATAATATTAGACATACAATCAGTGAAAATTTCCTTGCTCTGTTAAACATCATTTGGGAAATAATTAAAAAAATAAAAAATTTAAGGGGGGCTAATCATTCTGACTTCATATATTATATTCATTCATTTAGATCGATTTGGGTAGTTTTGAAGGCGATTGAACCATGCATAAAATATAATAATCAATTTACAAGCAAAGATAAGAATGAAAAAAAAAACAGGGCTTTATGATTTTCTTGGGAGTCAAACCGTATTCAGGTGCAGAAATTGCATAGTCAGATGTAAAATTTTGTAAATGATCATTTAAATGAATCCTTATTAAAGTTGGTGCAATTTCTTGTAACCTGATGCGGTCACAGGCCTTAAAAACACATGCAAATGATAAACTTTCCGTCCATTATGGTGGTCAACTATAATAACAAAATATAAACTCAACATTGCACATACATTGAAACTATGGTGACGTACATATTGGGATATCATTGCTGAAAAAAATGTATTTTGCAGACCTTCTGTTAACTTTATATTAGTTATTGGCCATCTATTTGTACAACACAACACATTTGTAACGTTTTGATATACATTTGTACAATATCATTTTGTACAATCTCATTTTGTACAATTTACTCATCCCCCAATGGCGTTTGAGTTTAGGGGTGGGCTTTGGAGGCATGCCTCTTTGTAAAAATCAAACAGTTTCGTACAAATTATATCATATGAATTTCTATAAATTAGCCATTGTTTGGATGTTATGAAAAATAGTTGTTTTCTCGTAAGATTGGGCTGACTTTGTACGACTTTTTCATTGGCCAAAATCAAAATATCCACATGAGTGGAACACTGCAAAAAAATGAGAAGTCATCTACGTTGAATCTTATCAAGCTACAAAAAAGCTGTTAAGCTCCACATAACTTGGACACGTACAAGTGGTTGGACCAACTTCGGGACATTATAATGTTGAAATTATCCACGGCTTGAGTGAACTTGTTACAAAAGTGTACACTAAAGATCTGGACTAGAGCTGCTGACAAAATCTTCATGTTTAATAATCAGGACCCAGAATGATTGCCTTTGTGTGATTGTATTTAATGGATACCCCAGTTTAGAGACCACAGGGGAGGGGGTGGGGGTTGTTGAACTGATATATGTTATTATATATGTCGTTTCCACTATCAAAAGGCGTATCGAACCGAACCGTATCCCTATTTCGGCACCCTTTCGAGGGTACCAAACACGAGAAAGGGTACCAAAAGGCGGAGCTAGACGCGCAGCTGAAGGCTATTGGTTTACAGAGATATGTCATTCACTCACGCAACAAGCCAGAATGAAAACAAAAAAGCCGCCATGTTTTAAAACACAGCTGAGAGATTACAGCGTAATTATATATACATATAATAACGAGCCTTGGTCGGCCCGGGTTCAAACAAACCTAGTCGTCATCTTGATGAACAGTCAAAAAGCTAAAAAGAAGAGCAGATTTTACCCTGTGCCCCGTATTTTTTTACGAGCCAGTCTGAAGCGCGAGCGGTTTCGCTTTCTTGCTTGCACTCACGTCTATATTTGAAATAACAAACTTCTTGAGCTGATGATAATAATGTGCGCTTGATTATTGATGTGCTTTTGAAACCTGATCCTGTCAGAAACTGAAAAACGCAAGAGTGACGAGCAAAAAAATGGAGAAGCCGGAAAAAAAGAAGTACATTCTTTTTTCAGCAAACGTGAACAAACTGCCATGTTTAACTTTTATTTTCACCTTTTGGACTATTATGAACTCAGAATGATGGAATTACTTTGTAACAAGAGGCTACACGTGCTGCTGAAGATTAAAGACACATTTAATCATGAGAAGTTTGCACTGACTGTGGGCTCTATTTCTTGTTGTTTTAAACCTAAATAAGGACTAAATGTATGCTGTGTGTAGTTTTTCTGTAAGTGGTAACATATCGGAGACTGTAAGGGTCTGTATGTGTTCATATTCGTTGCATTTATTTATTTATTTTATATAATTGCAGAAGTTACAGTAGGCTATTTCGCACTGTCATTGATCTGCAGTTATAATCAACTCATGTTCATAGAGTAGTAATAAACATTTATACACAAGTATTTATGTGTGTAAAGCATCTGTTTTGTGAGAAGTGCTTCTCATATAATATGTGAGGGACCCGTACAGCTGTACTTTAGACATTTTCTCAAGCAAAAATGACGTTGACTGCAACTTTCTGTCGTACACCACGCCCACCAAAACACTACTATTGGTATCCTTTTAGCAGTGGAAACGCAAGCCTGATAAAGGTGACCCGTACCGACCCGAACCGTACCGTACTGTACCACTCAGTGGAAACCAACCATTAAATAATAATAAAATATATATTTTTTTAAAGTCTGTATAACAAAAAAAGTGCTCACATGATAAGGTTTCTCTCCAGTATGTATCCGTAAGTGACTCTTGAGCGTCTGAAGGTGGCGGAAGCGTGTGCCGCAGATGTCACATGGGTATGGCTTTTCTCCAGTGTGGATCAGGACGTGAGCCCTCAGATGAGCCACCTGAGAATGACAAAAGTAGAAGATGAAGTGCCTCGTTTACATAGACCCTCCCTGTATACAAGCACAGTCTGGCCGGTTGTTTTCACCTGGACAAAGCGAGAGCTGCAGGTTTCGCATTTGTAAGGCTTTTCTCCCGAGTGGATGCGTGAGTGTGTCTTCAGATTGGCAGGTCTGTTGAATTGAGCTCCACACACATTGCAGCGGTATGGTTTCTCTCCTGTCAATGAAAGACTATGTAAAACTGCTCTATACATTTATGGGAAAGTTTCACCTTTGGTTTTCATTTGTTTACCTGTGTGGACAGACTTGTGGCTAGATAATTGGTTTCCTTTATAGTGGAACGTAGCCTGGCAGCGGTCGCACTTGTACGGTTTTCCCTCCTGCAGCCACTGTGGCTTCTCTGCTTCTGATTCGCACTCATTACAGTAGACCCTCTCCCTCTCTGCTGAGACAGATTTTCGGGAATAGGTTTCATTATTGAGTGGAATGAGTGAAAATTAATGGGTTTAGACACTAATATTTTTAGTGCCTAACTTTACATGCTGTTCATACAGCCCTGTGACCAATAAGGGGCTTCACAGAAAACAAAAACAGGAAACTCAAGTATGTTCACATAAAAATGTTAGTTAATATCATTACGAACTGAAAAATAAACACTGATATTGAAACAGGACATTTTTTTTCATAAGTATCCTGTATATACGCATGTATATACACACATATAATCAAAATATTTAAAAACTGCCTGTTTCACAATTTAAAAAAACAAAGTGATTATTTTTACACTGTGTTAGTCACTTAAAAAATTCAGTACTTTATTTAGGTATTTCATTTTACATACAAGTGAAATATGTTCATATTTAACAGCCATTTTAATATGCAAGTTTTTCTTTTTTTAATACTATTAACTAGAATAAGCTTTATTTAAGTTAAGTTAGGCCCAATCCCAATTCTTTTTTTACCCCTACCCCTTCCTCCTGGCCCTTAAAAACGAGTGTGAAGGGGAAGGGCTTCAAAATTTACCTCTAAGAATTGGGACAGCACTACAGCACCTGCACACGCCATCATATGTCATCGCGATTACTTGCTTCATATGAGATCAGACGATCGCGACTGCTGTAGTTATTCCAGTTGTGATATGTTCTGGTATTTATCTTTAGGAAATCACTGAAGGCATATTTTATGTTATCATAACAATCTAATGTGGCAATAAGATCGTAACTATACTGCGCATTTACACTGTGGCCATATTCATCTATGTAAACACACCAAAAGCAACATTATCATTATAGCAGACACTGTAAACAGCTCCCAGCCACTAGACTTTTCTGACAGGGTGTTCGAGTGTCATCGAGTGTCAGAATGTTGTGGAACTACAGGAGTTATTATTATGGATTATAGATAGCGAAAATTAGCGGTTTTTATTTGAATGTTTTTTTTATAAAAGCATAACGGTAAAAACACGAACGCGGTTATGAATACATTAAAACATGTGTTTGTTTGTTGTAAAAATTTGTAATAATGACAAAAAAATTTTAATTTGCGGCTCTCCTTCTGGGTGCAGTGAAACTGCCGTTGTGGCTGGTGTATTCTGGGAAATTTTCTTACCCCTTGGTTTTGAGTGTGGTCCTGAAAAGTCTTCATTCGAAGGGGTATCTACCTATTCCTCTTAGCACTACGCCTTCAAGCTAAAGACAATTGGGACACCCCTACTCCTTCACGGGAACGCGAAAAACGAGGGGTCCCCTACTATTAAGGGGAAGGGCTAAGGGGTAGAATTGGTATTGGGCCTTAAAGTTATGATAATCATTCAGTTTTAATCAGTATGTAAGGAAGTTTCTTATGATGACAAAAATATCAAGGAATTGTATAACATTATATATGCATAACATAATGCCTGAATATTTTAAATATGGTTCACAAAGGAAGATGGGGACCTTCATGAGAATATGCCAGCGTTAAAGTAATCTACATTTTTAAGACTTTGATCAGTGTATAAATTGTGTTTAGGCCTTTTCTCCATTTAGAATGAGGTGTTTTTACCTGAATTTGTGGATCCCATGCTGCTTTCCTCAGTGAAAGTGTTGGGAACTGAAGAGCCATGCTCCTCCTTTTTGATACATTCATCTGTAGATCTAAAAACATAAATAATGACTTCGCGTTTACCAGTCAAATGGTTATATTGCATTGCCAGCTAAGGGTTTCACTACACTGACCTGTTGTCTTGTCCTTTGTGTTCAGTGTTCTGATTTGTGGATTCTGAAACGGTGTGTGGCGGGGTTAGTGAGCTGTGATCAGTGGAGTTTAGCACAATGAACTTGTACTTCTTCCAGTTGTGGACTTTTGCATAAGTGATGGAGCTCGGGGGAGACGCTGGCCGTCGACTGCAGCCACTGGACTCTGCGGGTGAGTTGGGTTGGCAGTCTGATCTAAGCGGGCTCTCAGGACCACTGGTGTGGCATGCTTCGATGTTCTCCACCTCTGAGCTCAGAAGCGGAGCCTTCCGGTTTTCTTCAGCTCGTGCCGAGCGGAAGAGCACAGAAGGACGGTTCCTCTCCTTGTCTCTGTCTTCAACGGCAGCATTAGTAATTGCTCTGGCCGAGGTGCCACTTTCTGGCAGTGAGTGTTGCTGATGGGCTATTACAGTGGTCTTGGGGATCTGCCAGAGGGGGTTTGTGGGAATAGAGGGCTCCAGTGGGAGAGGGAGATGTCTGTAGAAGCGAGTGGGGTTTTCGGTGCAAGTGCTGACTGCATAGTGCAGGTTGGGAGAAGTGTAAGTGCTGAAGTTAATGCTGGATTGTGGGTTCAGGGCTTCAATGAAGGGAGCTTCTGAAGACAAACAACCACGATTAACCAGCATCTCTGTCCTCGTCTGCTTCACACACAAGCCCCTTTGAAAATACAAGTAGATGGGAGTCAGTATTCAAGATGCAATTAATCTTTGTATTTTGTATTTGTATTACACTTTGTAATTTTAAAAAAGTCACTGAAAATCACTTTTTTAAACTTTACAACATCAAAAGTTGTTTGAACAAAGTTCTATGTCACATTATGCAATTTCAAAAGCATAAATAAAATAATGTATGGAAAACTGTTAATTTGTGGGTATTTTTTTACAGTGTAACTTTCATAATATAACTTTAGTGAAAGTAAAGTGTCAAAATATGGGCGAAATAATGTTCTGTCAACATTCAATGTCAAGTGAGAGCTTGTATGTTGTTTTGCCATTCTACATACTCACCTGGAGTCTATGAACCTCTGGCATGTGTCCATCACATGGTCCATCTGTAAGTATGTGGCTGTGTTGAAGGTGGCTATAATGAAGTTATCTTTAAGAGTCAGGCAAGATGTATACATGAACTCAAGCAGTATGGCAAAGCCATCAGGGTCCACATTTGGATCTAAACTTATGAGGCTTAAGTTGCTTTTATGATTGTCTGCAAACATGGAGTAAAAGAGGCCACTGGGAAAAGATAAGACAGAATATCAGTGTCACTTAGTGTACACATATAAGTATGCGCTATATAAAAAAAAATGCAAATATTATAGCACTACCTGCATGCCATCAGAACTGTTTTATGGGCCCGGAACTGCTGCCCACCAACCATAATGGTGACATCAGTCAGGAGGTTTCTGCTGCGGAGTCGATTGAAATTAAACAGCACGTCACCAGCATGACGGGTGAATTTAATGCAGCCATCTGCTGCACACGACATGTTGTTCGCCTGCACAGACATGATCAAAATCTAGTAAAACATTTGCAAAAATAAAGAAATAAACAAAGTAAAGTAAATTCCTGTTGTGACTGCAATCATGGAATAAATAAACAAATATAAATAACCAGGGGGCCAAATATGGTCTTAAAAAATAATCTGACATTTTATTATGATTAATAAAAAAACAATAAAAAGAACGAAGGAAAAATACATTAAATTACATAACCATTTAAAAACATTATTAAAAGATTCCATTTCATAATCAGAAATTTATTTTAAAATGAATAAACAATTTGACTAAAACAAAGCAATGAATACAAATTAGACCAAATGATCAGCATTTATTTATTAATAATTTATTTATATATATATTAACATACAAATAAATACAGTACTATAGTAAAATGGAAAAAGTAATAATGTAACAACATTTAGACCTGTTTATTATATTCCTTATTAAAATAGACTCCTTTTGCATTTTATATTGGGGTCCCTGCAGTGTTTTACATAGGGGTCTGTGGCATCAAACCCCAACAATGTGCTATATTCCTTTAGTTCAAAAAATGAATGTGCAACTTGTGAACACTAGATGTCAACAAAGTTACAATGTTGCAAACTGAAAAAAATCACTTTTACACTAGGCCTAAAAAAATCTGATATTTATATTATTTTGAGATTACGACTTCTTACTTATCATTTGCTTTACTGTTGAGTTTGTTTATTTTTGGTTAGATCCTCCGTAACAAAACTGGATTTCAATATGTACACACCCTCAAGTGGTTTCAAATCTATAAAAGTTTCTTTTTTTGTTAAACATAAAAGAAGACACTTTGAAGAATGTTAGAAACCAATGACATCCATAACAAGAAAAACAAATACAAAGAAAGTCAATGGTTATTGATACAACATTTTTCTAAATAACTCATGTGTTCAACAGAGGAAAAAAAACTCATCAGGTTTGTGACAAGTGAATGGTGAGTAAATAACAACAGTAGTCTATCCTGGGTGAACTATCCCTTTTAAACGGTACCAAAACAGCTATTCGTATACCCTAATGATTACACATTTCACTTAAATCGACATACCAAAGCGTCCAGAATAAATTTAGAGTTTACCTACATCATTTTTGGCCATCACAAAAACGACTAGTTTTAAACAGCATTATTTTGGGCTTTTACATCAACGGATCTACTTGAGGTCAACTAAAAACACCCACAACCTTGCATAAGGACAAACGTCACTACATAGGGAATAGTAGGCTATATGATTTAAGACACTGTCCGTGACATGACGCAAGCTACAATTCGTCCCAGTGAGTGTAACACTTGTTGAACTGCGAAAGTATAATTTGATATCGAACCTCGTGGTTTATTGACAAAGTATTATGACGAGAGGTTTATGAATAGCTAGAAGTCACATGAGAAGACTTCGTTACATGCCTTAAATAATAATAATAATAAAAACATTAAATATAAGTTGATGGTAAATAAAGACCTTGTGAATAATCTCACGAAATGTATGTGCTTAAATGGCGCAATAGTAACTGAACAAAATACATGCGCATAGCTTAATATAGAGAATTAACCACTGATTGGTCCTTTATTACATTTTCCATAAACCGGCATAAAATCACATGCGCGCGGGTGAAGTATAGTCAGAAATAATCTAAAAAACAAGCGAAAAACAACAAGAACACATTATGTTTGAAATAATGGCACATTTATATAATCTGTACCCGCTTTATGACCACCAACGCCAGGTAATAAACTTAGTTTTCCATCCGTATAAAGTTGTAACCTTTATTTATTGTACAATACAAAGTGCGTTCCCCAAATTTGCTTGACCAAACTATATCCAATGCAACTCTATACAACACAGTGAAACTGACACAGGAGACGAAAAAGATTAAGTATTCACGCAATAGGCCAACAAAAGTCGAGTTGCGTAATTAACACGACAGCTCTTAATAGAACAAAGTAGTCTGGTTTAAAGCTTAATTCAATTTCATTATTGAAATAACTCGCTATTATACCGCGTCCCATGTATTCCATGTTGCCTAGACCTTTTGCTAGATAGAATAAAATCACCTGGTATGTTTTTCTTGGAAGTGTCCACCGAAGACAGTTCTTGGAAGAACTCTTCTGAGAAGACGCAGTTCTCAATTCTCGGAATTTTACCAGTGGACTGTACCACTGACACAATGGAGGGGGATCCGGACGTTTCCGTCTTCACGCATTCTTAGTATTAAATGACTGTTTATCAGAAATATGAAATAACTCGCACGGAATGTCTTATGTCTAAAATGCATACTCAAGTTTATTGCTCTTTGCAGCGTAGCTATTAAAACGATTGGAGTAATTACTAACCGGGCCACTAACTGCAATGAGTTGCTCCACAGACGCGGTCATAGGCAACGTCACTCCCCCACTCTTTCACTGCCGTACAGATTCCGCAAAAAATGATTTCTTGCGATTTGACCGCTAGTACTTTGTATATTATGTCATGTTGATTTAACAAAGCCGTTATAGTCAGCATAGTCTACATTTAATTCCTATGAAAAATTTTTTTCTCAGAATTATTTCTAGGTTAACTATGCCTTTATTATTAATGTTGTTGTTGTTGTTGTTGTTATTATTATTAATGTTGTTGTTGTTGTTGTTGTTATTATTATTATTATTATTATTATTATTATTATTATTATTATTAGTAGTAGTATCATTATTGTTATTATTATATATTTTTTAAATGTACGTCTTTCTCAACTTGTCAATATAATTTTTTGTAAAGCAAAATTGCTGTATATACAATGAGGAATAATCAAATTGTGGTTTCTTAAAATTAGGCTATAAATCATTGAAAATTTAACCATTCATTTTACCAGTCTTTTTATCTTTTGCATTATTTGCATATATGTTAGCTAACTGCTTCTTTAAGTAACATCACAAGACCCTGGGAGGTCACAGATTTATTACAGCATAGAATTAAGATGGCAACTAAGGCAAATAAGGTCTATCACACACACACACACACACACACACACACACACACACACACACACAC
>CAIGQZ010032741.1:36508-59635 GCA_903798205.1 Danio tinwini | reverse complement strand
ACACACACACACACACACACACACACACACACACACACACACACACAGTGTAACTTAACACTCAACAAAGCAGCTATTCAGGACCATAACGCAGTGCACTCAGCTCTCAACACTATTTATATATCCGTCCCAAAGCCTTACTGGAAACATGACCATTAGATTGTGTAGAGTAAACTTTAAACACGTTTAACCAGCTTACAAAAAATTACCCAATTAAAAAAATATTTAAAATTACAGATTTAAGATATTAAAATTTCATTATGGGACGTCCCATTTTGGTGTGTGATAACAGTTAATCTTATTTTAGATCAATGGAAAACATAGAAAATGCAAGTAAAGCATTTAATTTGATTTTTTAAACAACCTTGTTAATGTAAAATACAGGTGAAATGTTCTTTTGTCATTGAGCTTAAAATATATATTTAAAAATGGCCATTATGTTTATTCTGAGCAGTACTTAGTAAACATAAAGGAATGAGTGAGTATACCAAATTGAATTTTATTTTCAATGTTTAAAAACGTATTGCTGATAAATGGTTAAACCCTTGAAGTAGCAAAGTAAATTCATTTAAAACGGGAGTTAAATGGTCTTTGGGACTGCATTGACCTTAAATGTCTTTTAACATTTCACCAATACGCCACCGATCATTCAAATTCCAATGACATAACAGGATTTTGGTAGATATGAACTATTGTCACAATTAATGACATATTAGTGAGTGTCTTCACATTTCTTTAGTGTCTTCTGCAAATCATGTAAAGATTGTATGATAGTCAATCATTTTTTGCTCACAAATACATGATCTTTTTTGATTTGACACTTAAAAACCCTTTTTACACACACATGCACATGAGAAACATTAAGTATATTTATTAATTATATTATAATGTAATGCATTGTATTTAATCATATATATATATATATATACAGTTGAAGTCAGAATTATTAGCCCCCATTGAATTTTTTATTTATTTTTTAATATTTACCAAATGATGTTTAACAGAGCAAGGACATTTTCATAGTATGTCTGATATTATTTCTTATTTTTTTTTATTTTGGCAGAATAAAAGCAATAGAATAAAATAATAAAATAAAAGCAGTTTTAAATTTTTTAATGACCATTTTAAGGTCAGAATTATTAGCTTTTTTTTTCGATAGACTACAGAACAAACCATCGTTATACAATAACTTGCCTGATTACCCTAACCTGCCTAGTTAACCTAATTAACCTAGTTAAGCCTTTAAATGTCACTTTAAGCTGTATAGAAGTGTCTTGAAAAATATCTAGTCAAATATTATTTACTGTCATCATGTCAAAGATAAAATAAATCAGTTATTAGAGATGAGTTATTAAAACTATTATGTTAAGTTTGAATGAAATTATATTGCATTATTCAGTAACAGCTGACACTGTAATTCATATAATTATTTCATTACAATGCGTTACATTACTGAAGAACAAGAAATCAAAATTACATTTGGAAAAACAGTAAAAGAGTAACATCCTACTCGAATAGACCACAGCTTATTTTCCAACAAGTCCCTGAAAGATAGCCTAAAAAAATGTCAGCAGTGCAGATAAAACGATTACAGCCTAGAGCTTTTAAGTTGAGCATCTTCCTGACAGTTTTTTTTTTTTTTGTAAGTAGGCTACTATACATTTGCTTGTCAATGAGGAATAGTTTTTTAAAGTTCTTTCATTGTGAAAGACTGGCAACATGTCATATCTCTTTAACCTCATTGTGAAACTGCCCCCACCTCTCACACATCCAAATACTCACTTCCTTTTTCATCAGAAGAGGAAAGTGCTCGATCGGAAATAAATGCTGCCTCAGAACTTTATTCTCATTTCAGATGTAATTCAATAACTTTTTCTAGAGAAATTAGCCTCTTTATATATTTGTAAGGCTTTTGTGTTGCTAATCAAATGAAGAGTGAAGGTCAACAGTTTGTTCAGAAACATCGACACATTTATTATTGGCCTATTGGCCAATACGTTCTCCCATCCCAAGCTCATTTTTCTTAGTTAGCATCAACTTTGCAATTCACCCTTAACATCAATGAGTGCAGATCTTTTGACATTTCAGACATTTCTACTCTAAATAATAAAATATACTGCATTGAAATAGCAGTTTGAATGGTACATTCATCACATTATTAAATACATACAGTACACACATTATTAAATACATATCTGTCACACATATAAATACATGCAGTATTATTCTTACTCATCACAACCACACATCAAAGCCCTAGTTCAAAAAGCTGAGAGGCTGTTCCAAGAAAAGTGTTCATATACAGGTCATAGATGACTGTCTGTAGAGTGAGGTATGAGTTCACACTGTGCTTCGGTGCTTCAGGTTTCATGGTTATGGTCGACATGGTTGCTCTGACAGAGGTGTAAAAAGGTAATTGCATGCTTTAAGATGAACAGCTTTTTAAATTTACAAACAGACAGACACTTGTCCCTTGTGTAAATACAGCAGAAAGCAACTTTGTTGAAATGTGTGGGTTGTCATATTACTTTCCATTATTGTGGCTTTTAGTTGATGTCTACAGGGTGGCGGTTGTGATATCAAAACCCCCAAATTCCTATTCATCACTGCTACAGGTAGCTTGTCTATTTAAGCTATTATGCTTTTTTTTTTTTGTAAAATAAAATTTTTTCAAATTCATTTTTCACAGATCTTGCATTTGTTTCTACATAAACTGTTTTTTTAAGACAATTTTTTGTAAAAACAAAATGAAAAATCTGTGATAAAATGTAATGAAAAAAAATCTAATACTGTATGAGGCCTATTGGCAAGAAATTCACCCTTTAAATAGGAAACAAGAGAGATTTTGATTTAAAATGTTTCAATGTCACACGACCAGGTCATTTTATATCCTTCCTGTTTGCACATCTAAAATAAATGAGGTGGTTAATAAGTTTAGTATTCAATATCTTTACTCTGCATTTATCTCACCCAAGTGCACAGTAGTGCACTGTAAAAAAATTAAAGTTGAGTTAACTTAAGATTTTTAAGCAACCAGCTCCAAAGAAATTTTGAGTTTATTAAACTTCAGTGATTGAAGTTGTGCTAAATTATTTTTTTAAGTTGACCAAAAAGGTTGGTTTAAGTCAAGTATACTTTATGTAATAATTTGGCACAACTTCAAACACTGAAGCTTAATAAACTCAAAAATTTCATTGCAGCCGGTTGCTTTAAAATTTTAAGTTAACTCAACTTTTTATTTTTTGAAGATATGGAGAAATAAAAATTTAAAGTCTCCTCAACTGAATATTTTACTTTCATTGAACAAACAGTTTCAAACATGCAGCTGAATCATTTTTTTATGAGTAAATTCAACTCTGAGCTCAAAAATATGTCCACCTAACTTACAATTTTAAACTGAGTTAACTATTTGTAAGTTGGATTTTTTACACACCAATGCCATTCTGTCCACATCTTGTCCCACATATTGTAACCAAAACCTAATTTAACTAACATAATAGCAAAGGAAGCTTGAAGTATGTGTGTTAGGGAGGTCTAAATATTCTTAAAATTAAAAGAAATAAAATGGGTAATACTGTGTATTTTAGTACAATATATAAATTAAATTCTTATTGTATTTTAACAATAAGTTTTTCCTAAGTAAAGTGGACATGTTCAAATATCTTAGTACAGAGAATTTTAAACACTTGTAACATCACTAGTAATTGTTTCAAATCTGATGTCATGATTTCATTGTAGTTGCACATTTTTCATTCCATATAATCATTGTTTCAGAACACAAGATCACATGTATTGAGAACTTTTGGTTTAATCACCAAAACACTGCAGCAAGATCATTTTTCAAGTTTGTACTTTTGACAATCAGTTCATTCGGTAGCAAACAATACAAGGTACAGGTTTAAAATAGCTCTCAGTGCTAAATTACACTTTTTCACAATTGTTTTGCCAGAAATTTCAGAAGAAAATATTGCTATTTAAAATATATGATACAGGTTTCATTATGCTTTATACAAGTGTAGAAGGAACAGTACAGACAGTAGAATCATTGAACTAAAGTTCTATTTATTCAATCATAACCTAGGTTTACTGTAAAAAAGTAAAGGTAACCAAAAAGTTTCTCACTGCACGTCCCCATATAGAAAGCTGATATATAGCATAATATATGGCAACATATGCAAATTACATTTGGATTTCACATACTGTATATAAAATGTCATAAAATGTTTGCAAAATTCTGCCAATGCGAATTCAGGCCTGACATTGGTTTACTGTGTTTGGACTTTCTTGCATACAGTAATGTCAAATATGAAAATATTGTCTGTAAAAGTGATACATGGAATCATATTTATGTAATTAGGATGAATAAGGGTGAAATCTATATCGATAATGTATTGCAGTTGGGTTGTCTTCTGTGGTTACTGATGTCATTTGATCTAACTTGACACTTTCATCAGCTAAACATGTAATATTGTACATCAGTTTCCATGAAGCTCTGCATCAAGAGTACTGCAACAGGTACTTATTCTAAACACTTGTATTAGTTAATAGTTACATCATGTTAATGAAATAAATGCACGGTTATTTCAAATGTAATGTGTGAGTTGCATTTTGAAAGGAGATCAATTAGATGTTATTTTGAAAAGGTGATTTTAGTTCAATGAACAAAAGATCTTTGAATTATGTGTATTGTATCTAAGCATTTGGGGGGAAAACTAATGTTCCATACACACATTTACATATATGTTCCAAAAAAAACCATATAATAAACAAACTATAGGTAATATATTTGAACATATATGCACAGATTTGTAATTGCAGTGGTTGAAAGGTTGAAAAAAATTTACACTACCTGACAAACATCTTGTCGTCGTCAAATACTAACTTGTTTCCCAGTGATGGGTTGCAGCTGGAAGTGTCACAATGATAAACACAGGAGACCCAAATGCAAGTGAAAATAAGATGATTTATTTTAAAGAGTCACGACTGGTTTAATCTCACCAGATATAGTGTTGAGCAAGGATGCCCGGGAATGCAACACACTCCACAGCGAATAAAGTTAATCCGAGAAATAGCGCCAGATAGTAGTCTCTCACTGAAATCTCACCAGATATCAAGGGCAGGGGAAGGTTAGTGCTAGGTAGCAACTCTCAGGGAATTCCACACGCTTACCAGCGGTAAAGTTCATCAGAGTAGCGGATTGGGATGAAGTCTCTCACAGATAATGTTAGCATCAGAGCAGGCAGTAGTAACAACATCAAAGAGACGGAGACTTGCGTAAGGTCCAACAGAAACAGGGTATGACGAAAAGCCTCCACCCAAGCGAGCGAGAGAGTCTGACAAGCAGACACAGAAGTGAACAAACAACGAACCGATAAAGCTAACTACAAACACTGAACATATATAGCGCGCGGAACGTGCATCAGCTGACTAATGACAAACACCTGTGCATAGAGAGTAGTGACAAACCACGTGACCACCCAGCTGATGAATGTAAACACACATACACACACACACACACACACACACCACGTGGTGAGGAACCCAAACAAGACACACCTACTTCCCACACACAGACACACACACACATGCAAGGAAAAACAGAAAGACCCACAAACGTAACAGGAAGGGCATCCACTGTGTAAAACACATGCTGCAACTAGAAGTCAAGTTATTATTTGTTGCTCTTACAACTGGGATGGACAACAAGACTTTTGTCAGGTAGTGTATTTTATACATGTGAAATCTAAATATGGACTAGTATGTTACATATGTTATTTGCATTTATTTTCATATATCAGATTTCTATTTTGGGATCTGCATTTCCATCAATCAGGTTCTCCTCCACATCACAGTGCATGTTTTCATCAGCCAAACATCTCGGAAAGAATCTTCTGTCCAATCCAGGTCTGACATTGGTCTGCTGTTATGCTGCGGTTGGGATTTCTTGCATACACAGCAATGTCAAATATGAAAACATTGTCTGTAAAAGGGGTAAATGAGACAACAGAACAATTATTAAAGAGTAATGATGAAATATGGCATCTATAGATAATGTAGTGCAACTGGGTCATCTTGTGTCAGTTGATTTTAATTACACTGTTATTACATAGTTATTTAAGATGTAATAAAATGGAATTAATGTTAAATTGTGTTATTTTGAACAGGTAAATTTAGTTTAATGAACAAAGTATCCAAACATTTTAACAAAAAAAGTGTTAAGAGTTTTGTAAAAACGACGTTAGGGTTCTGCAATTTATAGCAAAATGATCACACACTAAAACCAGAAAATAAGTTGGCATATTAGAAGTGAGAAAAAGTAAGATATTATACTTAACCTGTAGATTTTTGGTGACATACAATAATCCAAAAATGACAATTCTGTCATCATTTACTCTCACATTTAATCATTTTTTCCCCTGTTGAACACAATAAAAAATATTTTGAAAATTGCTGGCACCTTCTGACCTCCATAGTAGTTTTGTTCCCTACTATGCAAGTTGATGAGTGCCAGCATCCAGCATTTTTCAGAATATATTCTTTTGTGCTCAACAGAAGGCAGTTCATTCCGCTGTGGTGACCCCTGGTAAATAAAGGACTAAGCTGAAGGAAAATGAATAAATGAATGAATGAATGTGTTCAACAGAAGAAAAAAAAACTCATGAATTAGTTTGACACAATTTTTCACAAGCAATTGGTACATTTTCAAAACTCTCAAAACAGACAATCAAAAGTGCACCTTTTTTTAAACACTAGAATAGTTTCAATTGTGTTAGTACAGTACACATAATCAGAAAATATCTTTTTATTTGCACAAAATAAGTGTTTCATCTATAAATGGTTCATTCACAGTTATTGCCTTTCATAAATCTATTTCTATCAAACTTTTAATTTGCATATTTTATCACCCAGTTTAATACATTTGTCTGTCATTTAATTCATTAGTCACCCAGAGGGGGATTTGAAACCCGTACCTTGTATATTTTGCTACTGAATGAAGTGATTGTTAAAAGTAAGTTAAAAAAAGATCTTACTGTTGTGCTTTGGTGACTAAACCAAATGTTCTTAATACATATCACAATGATCTTGTGTTCTGAAACAGTAATTATGTTGAATGAAAATATGTGCTACTACAATAAAGTCACAACATCAGATTTGAAAGAATGACTAGAGGAATTACAGGTGTGATCAGTTTAAAGTATTTTATGAAGAGGTTAAAAAATGTACACTGTACTTAGGAAAATAGTACCAAACCAATTAAAAAGAAAACTAAAACCTCATAAGAGAAAGTGATACATTTTTCTTGTGATACAAATTCTTATTTTGTTCATTCAATTCAATTCAATCCATCTTTCTTTGTATATCGCTTTTACAATGTAGATTGTGTCAAAGCAGGATCACATAGAAGATTATAGTGAATTGAAACAATGTCAGTTCAGTTTCAAAGTTAAAGTTCAGTTCAGTTTAGTTCAGTGTGGTTTAATATTCACTGCTGAGAGTCCAAACACTGAAGAGAAAAAAAAGTGAAGGATAAAAAAAAAAAACAGGTTCAGTTGGGCACAACCATTTCTCCTATGGCCAAGCGTCTTGTACAGAGCTGCAGTCTAGGCGGCGAAGACTGGAGAACACTGGACATCAGCAAAGACTCGTCTGTCTCACAGGAATCAGTTTCATGCTCTCCCCTCCAACATGGCCACCACAGCAGCTGCTCATGATAGGGCCTGGTCTGGGATTATGAAAACCTTGGGATCATTTCCTCACAGGTCTTGGATCTCATCAGGGGCGCTGCATAATCTCTGGGGGCCTCGGGATGAGTATCCCCAGGTGTAAATAGAAAATAAAGAAAAAATTAACAAATTAAAAAATTAGCATAGCTGCTGTTCATAGTGTATAGAAACAAGATGCAAAAACCTGCGTAGAGGACATTCATACATCATACCGCTATGTGATGAATTGAGTGTTTGCTTTACTAAAAAGAAAGGTCTTTAATCTAGTTTTGAACTGCGAGAGTGTGTCTGAGCCTCGGACATCATCAGGAAGGCTATTCCAGAGTTTAGGAGCCATAAATGAGAAGGCTCAACCTCCTTTACTCAACTTTGCTATTCTAGGTACTACCAGAAGCCCTGAGTTTTGAGATATTAAAGAGCGGGTTGGATTGTAGTGAGACAGAAGGTTGGTTAGATAAGCAGGAGCTCGATTATTTAAAGCTTTATAGGTAAGAAGAAATATTTTATATTCAATACGAAACTTAACAAGCCAGTGTAAGGAGGATAAAATCGGAGTGATATGATCATATTTTCTAGACCTGGTAAGAACTCTGGCAGCTGCATTTTGTACTAGCTGAAGTTTAATAATAGAGGATGCTGGGCAACCAGCGAACAGAGAATTACAGTAATCCAGCATAAAAGTCATAAAAACATGAACTAGTTTTTCTGCATCTGAGATGGATAGCATTCTTAGTAACTTAGCGACTTTTCTCAGATGAAGGAAGGCAGTTTTTGTGACATGGGATATATGCTTTTCAAAAGTTAAATTGCTGTCTAATATAACACCCAGATTTTTTATAGTAGAGCTAATGCTAACTTTGTATCCCTATTGTAATTGCAGGTCGAGTTGTGAGATCTGCTGTGTACAGGATTTAGGCCCAATATGTAATAGTTCTGTTTTCTCTGAGTTTAAGAGAAGAACATTTTTCATCATTCAGTGTTAACATCTTTAATACACTCAGTTAGCTTAGAAACATCAGATGTCTCATCAGGTTTAGTTGAAATATAAAATTGAGTATCATCTGCATAGCAGTGGAAGCTGATCCCATGTCTTCTAATAATGTCTCCCAGGGGAAGCATGTATACTGTAAACAGCAAAGGGCCTAAAACTGATCCTTGAGGCACCCCATACTTTACTGGCCTAACTTGTAAAAGCTGTCCATTAATATTCACAAACTGGTAACGTTCAGCTAAGTATAACTTAAGTAAGTATGACCATTGTAGCGCCTGTGCCTGGACACCTGTGGAATTTAAGCCATCTATGAGGATATTGCGGTTGATAGTGTCAAATGCAGCACTAAGATCAAGTAAAACTAATAACGAGATGCACCCTTGGTCAGCAGCTAAAAGTAAATCGTTGGTAATTTTCTCTAATGCGGTTTCTGTACTGTGATAAGGCCTGAAACCTGACTGAAACATTTCATTCATTCAATTATTTTCCTTTGGCTTAGTCTCTATTTATTTTCGGCCACAGCGGATTAAACCGCCAACTATTTGCATATGTTTTATGCAGTGGATGCCCTTCCAGCCACAACCCAGTTGTGGGAAACACCCACACAGTCATACACAATGACAATTTTATTTTATTTAATTCACCTATATCACATGTCTTTGGATTGTGGGAGAAACCGGAGCACCCGGAGGAAACCCACACCAACAGGGGGAGAACATGCAAACTCCACACAGAAATGGCAACTGGCCCAGCAGGGACTCAACCAGTCCCAAGGAAATAATTGTGATAATAAGCAAATTTGAGACAAAATCTGCACAGAACCTATCACTAGTGATCACCATGAGATCCATGCTGGTTAGAAATGTGTCAGACTTGCGTCCGTCACCTTGCTCTGATGTCATGCCAAAAAACTATTGCTACGATGAGGCAGCTGCATCAGAATGAGCAGTTAGGCGCAGTAGCTCTCTACTAACTGTGCTCACCAAAAGCATGATGGGAAACAACTGGCTGATGACATAGCCTAATGCTTATCAGATGAGACTGGTAAATTATAAATTTACTAGTCCATAACCTATTTTTATTTTTTTAGATGGACATGCGAGCAAAAACTCAACAAACATTTGTTATGACCTGTATTTTAACATTTACCAATGTTGTACATACTGATTAATGTCAGTCCTTTTATGTAAGGAGCACTATTCACCTTTGGCAATTGTGACTATGGCTGCCTCCTGAAACCACCTACTACTCAGTAGGTACTGCATTTGAATTTAAACGTACTACTCGGCCGTTAGAAAAGTACATTCTATACAGTATGAATGTAAGAAGTATGAATGAAATTCAGACATACTACATCCGCCATGTTGTCATGGTCACGTGACTTACCTGCGTCAGTTGCGTCAATTTATTCCCATTCATGAATTCTCTCGCAGGGCATCATGGGATAGCACAGTGTGCATGGGATGCACACTTCAGAATCTCGCCAGAAGTAGTAAGTCATCCGGATACTTCTCGCATACTGATTTTCGAATTCTATGAATTTGGACATACTACTCGGCTCGCATACTGATTTTAGCGTACTGTATAGTATGGAAGTATGCGGTTTCGGACGCAACCTATCTTTAGGTAAAAACATATTTCGATTACATGATGTTTCAGTTGGCCTTTTTGTCTGTTTGCTGTGTTCACATGCAGCTTTTTGGTCCAGATGCTATCCAAGGTGAGGCAACAACACATTGGGTTTCACTGGTGCAAGCAGTTTGGTATCGGCTTGGTGTGTCCCGGCCGTAAGATTCATTTATTAATTTTCTTTCAGCTTAGTCCCTGATCAGGGGTCACCACAGCAAAATGAACCACCAACTACTCTCACATATGTTTTACACAGCAAATACCATTTCAGTCGCAACCCAGCCCCATGCTGAGAAACATGCATACACTCTTTTATTGACACACACACACTCATACACTATGGCCAATTTTAGTTCATCCAATTCACTTATAGCACATGTCTTTGGACTGTGGGGAAAACCGGAGCACCCAGAGGAAACCCACGCCAACAAAGAAAACACAGAACATGAACATGTTTCAATAACCACCTTTCATGAAGCAATAATTCTATAATGTCAGCATCCATTGTCATTCATTTTAATACACTGTAATTCAGTCCTTTAATTCAATTGATCTTAATGTTAAATTATGTACATAGATTTTGAACTTGCCTGATAATGGTACAAAATGCTACAAAAGATTTCAGTCCAGAAGTTCCAATTACTACAACAAATACCTTATTCGCTTGCATATGTAAATGGTCGGATGTGTTTTTTTGATCACTTTTTCATGTTGTTTAAATATATATTTTTTTATATAGCTTTGTCAGTTTAGTCACTGTGTTTACAGCAATGTGATTTCAAACTTGTGTACATTTTATTGTTTGCTGCTGAATGAACTGTTAAAAATACAAAGTAAAAAAAAATGTTTCTTTTGTGTTTTGGGGATTCAACTAAATGTTCAATACATATCACATAATGAAACAATGAAAATATGTGCAACTACAGTGGCTATCGGTATTTGAAGTTTATTTAAATTCAATAAATTTTATTTCTATAGAGCTTTTACAATGTAGATTGTGTCAAAGCGGCTTAACATAGTTAAAAAAATAAAAAAAAAAAGTTCAAAAAAATTTAAACGGTGTCAGTCCAGTTGAAGTTCTGTTTAGTTCATTTTAGTAGGGTTTAATTTTGACTGCTAAAAGTTCAAACACTGAAGAGCAAATCCATCGACGCACAGCTCCACAAGTCCCAAGCCCAAGAAAGCCAGTGGCGACAAGTGTGACCAGTTTTAAGTTTTGTACTACTTGCTTATGAAATTGGCATCAAACCAATAAAAAACTGTAAATACTAACAACTTACCAGGTAAATGCATTCAAAAGAATAAGGAAAATGTACAGCAACTCTGGACTGATAATCAAATGCTCTTGAACAAACCAACAAGATCTGTGCATTTTGGCTATTTTCAACGAACCATTTCATTTGCTCCAGATTCAGCAGGAACAGGTTTCAACTAATTTTAATGTGTCTTTAAGCTGTACTTCGCCATGCATTGCTGGATCCAGTGTCATGCACAAGTCTGATATGCACTGCACTTTGCACCTGTGTGTACTTTCAAAACAAACATGTCGGTTTCCTCAGGGTAGGATCAATTCAGCCCACTTGAGCTCATACTGGACTCAAAACTCTCACTTTGCTATGACAACATGATCACACAGACCCATTGATCTTTCATTCAAAATGTTGACCTACAAAATCCAAACATTAGAGGTCAAGTACAGCACCAAAATAAACTTTACTTTTTAATGAATGTGTATTAAATAAAAAATAAAATGACAGAATTCAGGACAAAATACAAAGAATGTGCTCTGAATATTTTTATATAAATAAAACATTATGAATAAATAAAAGTTCTCTCATTTTTCAAAGTAATCTCATCAAGTACTATATATCAATCAGCAGTCCAAGTTGAAAAAATTAATAGATCATCTTGATGATCCCCAAGACTTTTGGGAAATACTCTGGGGACTGATGAGACTTTTATTACTTCAGCTTTCCATTAAGGGTAACCCAAGGAGTAGTGCTGGGTGGCAATTGGTTGTTAGCATCCATATTTAAACAAAATATGTCATCATTCATTCATATTGAGTTTAACTTTCTGGAAGTTGTATGTCACATTATGTGTGGTGTAAAGGCAATTGCATTTTAGAAAAAGAACACCATACCAACAGTAAATTGTGGTGGGGTTAGTGTGATAGTGTGGGGCTGTTTTGCTGTGTCGAGGCCTTGAAAGCTTACTGAGATAAATGGGACCATGAATTCTGTGCTGTTCCAAAAAATATCCCTAAGAAGAATATACGGCCATCTGTTAGTGGCCTCAAGCTGAAGCAAACTTCTGCATTATTCTGCAGCAGGACAAGGATCCAAAGCAAGTCCACTTCTAAAATGCTGAGGAAAAACAAAAAAATTATTTGGAGTGGCCTAGTCAAAGTCCTGACCAGAATCCAATTGAGATGCTGTGACATGATGTTGAATAGGTGGTTCATGCTTGAAATCCCTCCAATTTACAAAATTGGCATTGATTTAAACGGCAAAAAACTGTAAAAATGCTACAGTGAAAATCCGTAACCTGGTTAACAGTATGTTTCCTTAATATAGATGGCGAATAACCGTAAATTGGCACATCACTTTTTATGCTTTTTGCTGACATTACTATGAATCTTTTTAGTTGTTTCCCTATCAGTTATGTACATAAGAGATTTATGTTACATCTAATGTTGATGAACATTGTTAATTTCATTACTATAATTTTATGCGTGTAACCATACTGGTGTTTAGTAGCTGTGTGAATGACACTGAGCACCTTCTATACACTGATACACTCTTCTGCTTGTGGAAAAAGTTGTTTGTGATGAGCATTGAACCGTAATAAATACCCGTAATTTCACAGTTTATTTCCAGCAGCTGGGGTGCCGGAAAATAAATGTAAAAAAGGTCTAAATTAATGAAGTTTACTGTAAATTAACAGACGTTGAATTACAGAAATTTACCAGAAATTAAAATTGAAAGAAATTTCTTTTTTTTTATGTCCATTATTTGACGGTAAATTTTTTGTAATTTTTTTAACAGCCATTAACAGCTACAGTTCATTATGAAACTTTCTCATCACCACCTGCATATTGCTGTGTTAACATATCTATCTAACAAATGATGTGATGTGTAGATGTTGGTAATTCAAAGTACAGACATATTACCTCTATAAATTTAAACATTTGGCAGGTGAGTGGGCCAAAATTCCTCCACAGTGCTGTAACAGACTCAATTTGGTACCCAGACTTGCAAAGTTATTAAACATGCAAAGTTGTAAGTAATTAAAAGTACTTGATTGCAAGCTGACTTGGGGGAAAACACTTTTTCACACAGGGCTATGTAGTTTTGGATTTAGTTTTCCCCTAATAATAAAAACCTTTATTTCAAAACTGCATGATGTTTTTACTTTTATTATCTTTGATTAATATTTCAATTTGATGATCTGAAACATTAAAGTGTGATAAACTTGCATTTTCACAGCACTTTATGTGGGCAGGATGAAAAAAACATGCAATCTAATTTTTTTATTTCTAAAGACAAAGGGATATAAATTCATATAACACACCTCACCAGCAAAAGAGAACTAGAACTTGCACAAAACAAGTCTGTATTCAAACAGAAGCTCCACTTACAGTGAAAGTACAATGCAGTGAATATCTTTTTGAGTTTTGCCTACACTTTGTATTATTTGAAAAAAGTGTAGAAAAAGATGGAATAAGTTTCCATTTTGCCAAATATATATATATATATATATATATATATATATATATATTTATTTTTTTTTTTTTCAAAAATAAATAAATTAAAGATTAGTAAAAAATCCTTTAAAGATTTGGTGCAATGAACTTATATCTTGATTTGGGTGCTGAAAATGAATGAAAATTATTTAATGAGAGCGAGTAAAAGATGACAAAAATGGATTGTCAGTTTTGTTTTCAATTATGATGTTTTTGACTATAAGGATATAAAAAGGAACATACTCTTTAGTCAAGAAGGACCCTTGTTTCCTCATTAGCAGTGGTGTTTTTCTAAAGCACCACTATTGTTATTGCTTATACTTACTGGGATTTTTCCAAAACTCCAAAGTATTAAACTTTGGCATTTAGATCATGGTACCCTGTTTGCACTAGACTTTAATTATACGTCAAAGCATGTGGATTACCGAGAACTGTGAGTTTCAGAAGCATGCATTCAAGCAGGGAAAATGGATTAAACTGATTTGTACCTTTATCCATCACCCACCTCATATGTGATTCTCTTGTTTCAACACCTGATCTGATTACTTAACTTTCTCCTCCACCAACTGCTGCCTTATCCAATTACCCCACCTCTCACTGCTCTTACGTTTTTCTATCAAAGCCTAAACATTTTAATGATGTAGATGTAGTTGGAAAAAGTATGCAGTTGGAAAAACATTTCCAATAAGAATCGTTGGTTCTTATTGTTTTTTTCCCCAATGTTTTGGGGTAAGCATGATTTTTGCATGATTTAATGTCACTTCATTTATTTAAGGAAACATACTTATTTTATATTTTTTTACAATATAAATTGTGTTTTTTCTTTTTATAACTCCAAATCAGAAAAAGTTGGGACAGTATGAAAACCACAAATTAAAAAGAAAGTAGTGATTTCCAAATTTACTTTCACTTATATTTCATTGCAGATAATAAAACAAACATTACTTAATGCGTTTCTCGTGACTTTTAAAATTAATCACATATTCCAATTTTGGTTCTTGCATCACAGGAGCAATTTAGGATTATTAATTATGTAAACTGGTTAAATAATGATGTGATTTGAAACAGGTGATGTTAACAGGTGATTGTAATTATGATTTGGTAAAAAAAGCAGCATGCAAGAAAGGTCTAGTTCTTAGGAGCAAAGATTTGCAGAAGATCGCCAGTTTGTCAACAAATACCTGAGAATTTTTTAAAAATGTTTTATGAAATTTGGCAAAACTTTGTCAAGTATCAAAATGCAAAGCTACATCCGCAAAATGCCAGTGAAAATTGTATTGATCAAAAGGAAGCCCCGAGTTAACATTGACTTCTCTGGGCTCTGAGGCTTCTGGGATGGATCATCACACAGTGGAAACATGTACTGTGGTCAGATCAATCAGTATTTAAGTTTTTTTTTTTTTTGGAGAGAAATGGACGCCGTATGCTCCAGACCAAAGAAGAAAAGGATCATTCAGACTATTACAAGCTACAAATCCAAAAGCAGGGTCTGCCGTGGTATGGGGTTGTATCAGTGCCCTTGGCAAAAGTAACTTGCATTTCTGTGATGGCAACTTTAATGCTGAAAAACACAGAGGTTTCGGAGAACAATATGCTGCCATCTTTTCCAGGGACACCCATGCATATTTCAACAAGACAATGCAAAACAGGATACAGGAACTTGACTGGCCTGCCTGCAGTCCTGACCTGTCTCTAATAGAGAATGTGTGATGCATTTTGAAGCACAAAATGCGACAGCGAAAACCCCGTACTGTTGCCCACCTCAAGACTTTTGCAGGAAAAATAGGACACCAATTTAAAATTGCACCTTAAACACTTCAGTTGGTGTCTTCAGTCCCTAAACGTCTTTTAAGTATCATGCTGGTCCACATTCCTGAGATCTTTGTCTCCAGAATTCATATGAAGATATTTTTGATGAAATTTGATATTTTTGTGTGCACAAAAAAACACATGTATTTTGTTTGATGAAAGTTTAATCACTTTTAATAATAATAATGATAATTTAATAATTTTGATAATTTATTTGAAAAGTAAATCTTTACTGTCACATTTAATTTATTTAATGCCTCATTGCTGGTTGCCTAACAAGTCTTTTCTCCTTCTGTTTTATTTTTAAAGGGTTTCTATGGTGGTAGCCAAGTCAATTCACAACAAATAATAAACATTGATAAAGGCAACAACAGCAACAGCAGCGTAAATAACACCAAAAAACATGAGAACAATAATTCAATAGCCTCAAAGCAATGGCAAAATTGATTGTGCTGCAATGCATTCTGGGAGCCCCTAAACACATAAGCAGCTTGTTCAATATCAGACTATTTGCTGAAACTACTCTGTCCTGTTAGGACGTTTGGAGTAAATAAAGTATGTATGTCCAAATGTCCTAACAAAGGAAGTAAAACTGATTTTGTGAGGACATTGTGGTGACTGGCCAGTGACCGCCATGAGGGAAATAAATTACATACAATTTGACAATGTAAAGATTTAAAAAAGTAAAAATGCTCCTAAGTCGATATATAAACAGGGTCAGTACAAAAACAATAGATAGCTGCTGTAAACATGATGAGTGAGAGTTTATATAGTCATTTCATATCTGCAAGTCCATGACTCAAAATATCCAATATGTTGCATTTACATGAAATCCAGTGTGATGGTTTAACTGATTATTATTGATAGGCCACATATCAATTTGTTTGCCTATAAACCTCACAGACCCTGTCTGATACAAAGATGATATGACATGAACTACTAGGTCAAAGCTGTAGAACATGCTAAACATTAGACTAAGCTGAGCACACACAAGTGAGCGTTTTAAACACAAAGAATATCTTTATTTACATTTTATTTAATTGACAAATGGTAATTAAGAATTAAACTAAAGGGCAACATTTGTAATAATTAAGATTTTTAATGTCTCTTTTTGGCAATGCGGTGGCGCTGTATCGCCTCACAGCAAGAAGGTTGCTAGTTCAAGCCCCGGCTGGGTTAGTTGGCATTTCTGTGTGGAGTTTGCATGTTCTCCCCTTGTTCTCGTGGGTTTCCTCTGGGTGCTCCAGTTTCCCCTACAAGTGTAAAGACATGTGGTATAGGTGAATTGGGTAAGCTAAAAACTTGTCCGTAGTGTGTGTGTGTGTGTGTGTGTGTGTGTGTGTGTGTGTGCATGTGCGTGTGTGTGAGAGAGTCTGTGTTTGTGTCTTTGTGCGTCTGTGTGTGTGTGAATGAGTGTGTGTGGATGTTTCCCAGTGATGGGTTGCAGCTGGAAGGGCATCCGCTGCGTAAAACATATGCTGTATAAGTTGGTGGTTCATTCTGCTGTGGTGACCCCAGGTTAATAAAGGGACTAAGCTGAAAAGAAAATGAATAAATGAATGAATGAATGTCTCTTCTTATCAGAGTGGCTGCATTTATTTGATGAAAAATTGAGTAATAAACTGAAATATTATTAAAATGTAAAATGTCTGATTTATTTTGCAGTTTTTCCTCAATTGCTTTGGTTCAATTCTTAATTGAATTCTTGATTTAGATCTCTGATTAATTAGTTTGAGGCAGCAAGGTGGCACAGTTGATAGCCTCACAGCAAGAATTTTGCTGGTTAGAGCCTCGGCTGGGTCAGTTGGCAATTCTGTGTAGTTTGCATGTTCTTACCATGTTTGCGTGGGTTTCCTCAGAGTGTTCCGGTTTCCCCCACAAGTCCAAAACATGTGGTATAGGTGAATTGCGTAAGCTAAATTGTCCATTGTGTATGTGTGTGAATAAGGTGTGTGTATGGATGTTTCCCAGTGATGGGTTACAGCTGGAAGGGGATCTGCTGCGTAAAACATATGCTGGATAAGTTGATGGTTCATTCGGCTGTGGCGACCTATGATTAATAAAGGGACTAAGCTAAAAAGAAAATTAAAGAATGAATGAACAATAAGTTTATTGTTCACATCAGATGGTCATTTCTTACAGTTTTTCTCAATTGTATTTTTTTTTCAAAACAGTCTCTAGACTGTGAGTGCAAATCTCAAAACAGTTTGCAGAACTTTATTGCATGTATGCAAAATGTAGTTACTTTCCCAAAACATTTCATACATGCTTTAGAATATTGAATTTTGTTATTGAGTTAGTAATTTGAGTTATTGAGTATTATTGAGTTAGTAATTTGGCCAAGGCCACCAAAACATTAACATCGCATGAAATACATCTGAAATTAGACCTTTCACATGATCCATAAAACATTATACAATGCCTTAAACATATGAGCATACCTAAAACATAGAGAAACACATCAACAGTAATTATATGACCTTGAGCAGAATAGTATTTTTTTGGTATTATCTACAAAAATAATATCACCGTAAGACATCTACAGCCCTTCAGCAGTAAAGATGTCACAGAAGTGTTACTCTCAGCACTTCAGCTATCTTTAGCTCTGACAATGCCATACTTAGTGTAAACAGCTTATAGCGTGCATTTGGTGAACTCGTTACTATACATCATTTCCAAAAACAGACCAGCATAAGTTCAGTCATCTCTTTGAGGTTAATGAAAGTTCACAAAGCACAAATTGTTTCATTTAAAAAGAAATATAAAGGATATATTTACTTATTTATTACAAAGCAGTGATGATGATATATAAAGCATCAGCGCTTGCTTGATTTTGCTAGGTACATGTCAATGATTTTGTAGCCAGTTATTTTGTGTATAATGTCTTGTACAAAGCTATTACTATTGCATACTGGAAAATGTTTTTAAGAACATGCAAAACTGGATCGCTCACCTCAGGCATTACAAGTTCAAATGGGCGAGGCAAGTCATAACAGGTTATACAAGGTGTTTTCAGAGGGCAAACTTTACAGTAAACCCCACCTTATGTGCAAAGGTATCTGCACAAACTGTCAGTTGAGCGAGGAGTGTATGGCTTTCTAGGAATGTTGTTTGATGGTCCAAAACGAAATCAACATACAGGGAAGAGGAACTTTTTTCAATGCGCCCTCTGGTGGACAAACAAACATTCAACGATTCTGATTCGTTTAATTCGACTTTTCAGCCTGTTCAGTGCATAATTATTTTGTCCTGTTGATAATTCGCGTTACGTTTGAAAGGAGAAATTGATTAAAGGTTTAAATTTAAAAACTAGGTCACACAGTACTTTGTGTGCAAAACCTGTTGAGATGGAATTTTAATTATTGAATTGCGTGAGCTTCTGTTTCCACCCTCATTCCTACATCAACCTCATTTAAACGGCGAGTTCTGTTTAATGCCTCTTGCGCCATCGCAGAAGTCAATAGACATTTTGCTTTAAAATGGATAGTTTACCCCCCCCACAAAAAAAAAAAAAAACAAAAAAAAAAAAAACAAAAAAAAAAACAAAAAACATTAGATCCACATTTATTCTCCCAAAATGTAGTTTTAAACTTTTAAAAGTTTATTTCTTCTGTTGAACACAAAATAATAATTCTTCTTCTAAATTAAAAACAATAAGAAATTATTAATTTAATAAATAATCAAAAAGATAGAGAGACAAGAGTGTGTGCTTATGACTTAATTACATGAAATAGCCAGCTGCCAATGACACAAATGAGACAGAATTTTAAAGGAGCAGTAGTTTTATAAGCATTTTATCAATCATTTTTCCAAAGTTGGCACTAAGAATGAACATAGGAGTCTAGTCTGATTAACAGGCGGCAAATAAATGTGTTTGGACTAATTATTCAAAGACTTTTATTTTCATAACCAACATGGGGTAAATGTGTCATTGGCATCAGAATGTTCTGATGCCCGGAATAGAAGTCTGTCAGTGTGTTCTCAACTTGTTCGTACTCATCATAATGGTCATTTCCCTTCTGCGTGCACAGAGCAGAATTCCAGCAATTTATTGGTAATTTTACAACTTCACATTCCAAGACGTTGTGGGTACAACTTTTCCAGTATTTTAAAAAAAGCCTGTTCACACATGTTCTCTTTTCGCCATTTAACTGGGAATGCTCTGTATGATGGCAAATCAATGGCAAAAATAATCGAGCACAGCGGTGATGTTTACGCGCAAGAAGTGAACCGCGAAAGCCTTTATATATGAAAGAGGCTAATGAGTCCAAAAAAGCATGTTTTTAGATGTGAGAGAAAGTTGATGTTTTTCAGTCATAGTTCAATTAAACCTTTCATATGTACACTGTAAAAAATGCAGGCTTCCACACAATTCATTCATGTTGTCCCAACACAAATCGATTAAGTTAACTTAACACTTTTAACAAATTTATGTGGATTGACCATAAAAAATTAAGTTATCCCACTGAAATCTCAAGAATGTGTTGTTTCAGCTCATTTTAGTTTAGTTTGTAAAAAAAACTATTTTTTGAGTGTACACTTTAAACACTTTTGCTTCTTGAGTTATTTAGAATGCATCCCGTTTCCATGGTGACATGTCTGGTTTATGACATGACACGCCGCAAGCCCATGCACTGCAATAGAGATTAGAGTTGCTAGATTTACAACATGTCAGTTGATCAACTTCTCTTAATCTACACAACAGTAAGTGGCTGTTTAACTGAGAGATGAATGCACTCAAAAAGATGATTACTGCTGGTTTTTCAAACTACCTGTTTAAAATGAGCTGAAACAACACAATTCTTGTCATTTCTTTAGGTAATTTATTTGTTTTATGTTTAATCCACTTAAATGTGTAAACCATTAAGTTAACTTAAGTGTTTTGTGTTGGAATAACATGAAGGAATTGTGTTGGTTCAACTACTGTACGGGGTTAGGGGATTTGTAGTTCCCAGCTTGCTTTGCGTGGGATTGAATTAAGAGAGGGAAATGTTGACAATAAAAGTAATCTTAGGTGTTTAAAGTTTATAGAAAGACTTGTTAGAGTTTAATCTTCACTTTAGTTTGAAGATTTAGAAGATTTTTATGTAATGCAGTTTGTTGCTTTGCTCAGTAAGCAATAACTGTCCTAAAATTAGTTCAGAGATCAGTCTCAATCAACTGTATATGTAACTCATGCTTAAAAATGTCTTTTTTAGTTTATTTAGGATAACTTCAAATAAAACTAAGAGACTTCGAAATGTACGGCACTTAATAGACGTACGTGATATTATCAGACCTTTGAGTTTAAGTTAAATAAAAACACAAATCTATTTTAACTTTTATTTGATAAAATGATGTTGGATCAACTCAATTGCATTTAATTGTGTAAATAGTTTTTTTTAGTTGGTGTTGGTTTTAGTTAAATAAACAAATTTATTGGATGGAAATTCTGTCCTTAATTAAATTGAGTTCATCCAATGAGTTATTTTTTGAGTGTATAGTGAACATTCTAGTTACCTAAATGATGTGCATCTGTTGTGAATTATGCACATTGCCAGAGTATGAATAAAACTATGAGTAGTATGCATCTTCCATAGACATCAGCATTTTACAATGCAGTTTTTTTTTATCTAAGTGTTAAAATGCCTGAAACTAATGCAAATGTTATTTCATTGAAAGCACACAATTTTGATATTTTATATCTATCGCTTGTGATTGTAGACTCCAGGAACCAGCCTAGACTGATCACACTGCTGTCATTGTATATGCATTAAAGTGCTATGATAACAAAGTTGTTCCCCTGTTCTATTTACCATGATATGTAAAAGCTGCCGTGCTTACACCCTGTTGACTAAGTAGACAGGCCTACGGCATGCCTTCAGGTGCTCATCTTGTTCCAGATTTTTTTAGGAGAAAACTTTGTATTAAAAGTATATAAAAAACAAAAGACTCATCGGGGGGAAAGATGGACATAATGCTGTTACTTTAACATCTACCACTAATTGAGTCAAAGTAATAAAAACAGCTTTAGAAACACAACAGGGAGAAAATATTACAGACACCTATTAACAAACAGACTTGTTCAGCTAAAACAGCTTTATAAAGTGTCTTCATCTTTGTAGCAAACGCTGCATTAAATTCTGCTTGTTGAAAAGCAGTCACATTAAATAGGTTGAGACATTACATAAAAAACATGACACAAATGGATTAGTTTAAGCTGAATCTTATGATGACTCATAGAGGTTTCCTTTAGGAATGACTGCAATTAAATCTAAAATGTGAAAGCCTACAACCAGATACTACAGTATGACATTTCATCCTGTAAACAGTGATGTTGTGTGGAAACACTTGGCAACAAAGTGTTTGCCAGACAGAAATAAACGGTTCATTATGGTGCTTAGCCTTTTAGGTCAAATTAACAAGGTTTGGGAGGAAGTAAGTGCTGTCATTATCCTGGTGTCACACTGTAATGCTGCTATGACACATGCTCATATTTACCATATTCACTTTTATGGGCACGAATCTCTAAAATGTCATTAAAGAGCACTTTGCTGAAGCAAATAAAACAAAGACCTCACGCCACTTAGTTAAATTAGCTGTATTTCGATACACCATTTGCGCATCATCTGTTTATTTAAAACCAACAAACCCATTTTGTCAAATGGAAGTCTCTGCATGTGGGTCATTTTGCCTCATTTAAAAGGTCACCGAAAAGAAGTGCGTCAATAACACATAAATCACAGTTTGTGTACTATATAAATGAAGACATTCTGAGGTCAGAAAACACAAGCTAACAAAAGGTTTGGGTAGAAGACACAGCTTTTATACTCTTTCCAGTCATGAAGGTGGTGCTGCTCGCAGTGCTATTGGTGTTTGCTGCGTGTGCAGATTCAGCTCAGGCACAGAAAGCTCTCCGACTCTGTGGCCGTGAGTTTTTTCGGGCCGTCGTCTACACGTGTGGGGGTTCCAGATGGAGGCGGGTCCAAACTGAAGACCCCGTAAATGGTCAGTATACGTTTTGTCTTTGATTATACATCATCATCATTATCATCCCATTGTAAATGAGATCAGAGCACTGCTATTCATTCAAAGTCCTACTGTTATATTTTTGGTAGAAAAATGAAACTCAAAATATTAATTAAAACTATTAATGACAACTAGTTATTTACAATAAATAACAAGTTACATAATATAATATAATATATAATCAGTTCAACATTTTTTTTCTTAATAGACTAAAGTAATTC
>CAIGQZ010032741.1:0-13262 GCA_903798205.1 Danio tinwini | reverse complement strand
CTCTCTCTCTCTCTCTCTCTCTCTCTCTCTCTCTCTCTCTCTCTCTCTTTCTCTCTCTCTCTCTCTCTCTCTCTCTCTCTCTGTGTGTGTCTGTGTAGAAACAGAGGATGATTGTCTAGGTTGTCCTCACCTCCTGCCTTTAAATGATACAGATGGTCTGCAACTCATTGAAGCCTCTTTAGATAATTTCAATCAAAACCACACTCTAAATACAAAGTTTGCACTCTTTGAAATTGGACGAATGACATCTCAGGTAGTATAATAAATGAAAATAATATATTGAAATAATAAATCTCATTATAGACAATATTGGGCTGTTTTCTATTTTTGGCAGATTGTCGGTGGAGTGCCCAAGTACTTTGCAGAGTATGCCATTATTGGGACTAACTGCTCAAGTTATACTGATGAATCATGCATCCCTCAGAATCACACTGTTGCTGTAAGAACCATTAAATATCTTGCAGAGAAAGAAATATTGGCTAATGTGCTACTGTGTAATTACTTATTATGCTAGTTTCCACTTGTTATTGTACAGTACATTACATTTAGAATTAATTTATATTTCCACCGTCAAAGGTACTAAATAATTGTAGTTATGTATGTATATATAATAATATATAATTATATATATATATATAATAAAATATCTATCTAACAAATTGTATGTATGTGGGTGTTTTGCATATACATAATAAATAAATAAATAAATAAATAAATAAATAAATAAATAAATAAATAAATAAGTATATATATATATATATATATATACATACACACACATATCTATTATGTAAAAAATATTCTTGTATTTTGCATGTAGTTAGTTGCAATTAATCTTTGCCCAGCACCAGAAATAATACAATTAAGTGAACAAGTCATGATATATGAATTGCCTGTGTGGTTTTCTTCTTCCAATCATATACTGCACTCTACTGTACTGAACCTTACCACTCAGTGAAAACAAAGCATTAAAGGGACTTTATGTTGAATTCAGAAACTCTTTTTTAGAGATGTTTATTGGCTGTCCTTGCACTTGTGCACTAGTAAATGGTTAGTTTAATGAACATCAAGTTGCCAACCACATGTCTAAAAGTGAATTTGTAAAAGTGACGATTTAGAGCAATATGACAAATGACAGCAATAATAAAACAGTTTTGAAGAAAAAAAAATGATGGAAGTGCTATAGATGTTTGTAAACAGTTCCTTTCTTCATGCACAGATGAGTGATACATCAGTTTTTTTGCTTCAGTTGTTAGGGTGAGTTAGGCACTGGTGTTTGGCAAATGCAAAGAGATATTCTTTAGCACTTCACATGAAGACATTGCTCAACATTTCTTCTTCTCTTGTGGCTTATATTTCCTCTAGAAATTGTGATGAGGTGAGGTATGCCTGTCATGTTGATAGTGACACCGTTATATACTGTAATATTGAGTGGTCCACCAAAAGCAGAGTTTTAAAAGATGATTGGACATAGAGATATGCCTTAATTTGTTCCAATCTAACACACGACTGTTCAGTTTGATTTCTAAAGAGTTAGTTAAAGTTGTCAAGAGTGGAAAGGTAATATGCCAATATGAAGAACAAAATGTCCATGCAAAATTGTATTTTAAATTAAATCTTTTATTTTCTGTGCATGACACATTGACATTACAGCACAGAACAGCTCTTTCAGCATTATCTTCAACACAATGGAAGGGGCCTTCTAAGTGCATATGCAAACATTACATGTTTTGATTTTATTTAATTTTAAGACAAAGGGTTCACACATTGGCCATAAAAAAAATCACGAAAAGTCTTCATAAGGCTATTACTTTTCAGATGGCTTTACTTAAACCCTCTTGCAGTCTAAAGCTACTTCCTGCTCCAATCTGCATGCCCAATTTTCATGATCTAGTCAAATCCCATAGATAAAGCTAACTCTAGTTCAACATTTTTTAATGTGTGTTAAATAACCTGTTTTCCCAGAAATCACCTCAGATTACAGAAAAAAATAGTTTGAATAGACCTTCATGTTGCATTCAATATGTCTAACCTGCATTTGTGACTATTTTTAGATCCATGGCCTGTGTCTAGCTGAAGGTTCAGCCGGTCTGAATGATGTTGACTGCAAAATCTTCAACCCAGTAAAAAAAACTTTGTTATTCCATATAATGTCCACCTACTAAGAAACATTTTAAAACAAATACAATTATAGTTTTATTTATATTATATATTATTATATTATAGGTACTGGCAATATATATAATATTAATTTATTATCTTATATTTCAATTTTAATTCAGTTAAAATTAAGTTTTAGTTTATTTGTTGTTTTTATTGTTTTCCTGAAGTGCTTTTGACTGCAGTCTTGACTGCAACATTTTTTTTTTCAAATCTAGTCAAACTAATTATCTGACTTTAGAAATCATTATTAAAATGTTTAAATATGTTAAAATATAATTGTAAACAAATAAAAACAACAATCAAAATAATATTCCCTAATGAAGTTAAAATAAAAAACATATTTTTAAACATTTTCTCCATCTGTCAGTAACAATAAGGTAAGTCCCATCCCAAAGCCAAAGTCAGTATGATATATCCAGCTCAGCCAGTGATTAAACTGATTAAACTGAAGCATGGGTCTGAATAACTTACACCTCAGTAATGTAGTTGAAAATGTGTGTATTTGATGTACTTGTGTATTTGTAACGTTACACAAACAGATGACTTTATTAAAAACTCTGAATACACTGTATTATGCATGCCAGGTCAGGCATGATCACTTTGTGAAGAAACGCTATGATTCTGCACACATATGCAGTCTTGTATGAACAAACAAGCCTCTGTAGTCCTTCATTGTTGATAGCCAAGTACTCACAGACAGTGTGATTTTTTCACCTAAAACAAGTATTTATTTAGTTTGTGAATATTTTCACTTAAAAAAAATACAGTGGCAGACATAATTATTTACAAGTATTTATCTAGTTTCTGAGACTTTGAAGATTCTGACTTTTGACTTTCAGTTTCTGTTTCATTGTTGAAATTATTGTTGTGAAAATGTATGCTTAATGACACAATTAAACAAATATTTGTATTAATTAATTAATTAATTAATTTTATTTTATGACAGACGCAAACTGTGTACACAGAAAGCCACAATGCCACATTGCGAGTCCAGCAACTACTGCACGCCCACACTTTTGGACCTCAGCATAACCCCATCATTCATGGCCTCAGACATCACAAGCTGACAGCACTCCATGACCCTGCAGAAAGTGGTTTGCTCTCCGCAGAATCTACTGAATCAGCAGAGGTAGTAACCGTACTACCACAGGAAGCCCATGTTGTAAAGCGTGAGGTTGCTGCCCCAGAAATGCCAGCTGTAGAAGCAATAGTAGAAAAAGCACCCATACTTGTAGAGGCAATTGCTCTCAGCTGTCCAGGAAAAAAGAAACATTTCTGATTTGGTCCAATTTCATGATACCACAAATAAAGATGTATAGGCCTCCATATATTTGGCTGAGTAGTTCCAAGATCAGCTATTAAATTCTTAACCATAGTTGGTAAGCAGTAAGTGTTTTATGACAAAGTAGCTACATGTATAAACAAAACTGGCCTGCCATGTTTAGGAAGCAGTTATGGCGGTGCCTATTGTATGCCATGGTGCTGTAATAAAATGCTTACCTTGATAATTTTGTTTGTCTGTGCATTTATATTTTAAGCACTTAGTATTTTTTCACATAATTTCACACAATGATGTTTCACAAAGTCTTGAAGTCAGTCTTTCCAACTGAGATTACTTGCATAAAATTAGAGCTGTTCGATTCCAAATGTTTTCAGATTCCTACTTCTGGAATTAATGGACTTGATCCTGAGTATTGGTTTCTCACAGTTTTACAATACTACAGTACAATTAGTGTGGCTGCACTAACATCTAACACAACTGTCAAACGGAAACAGCTACAGCAGCGAAAATAAGTATTCAACATATCATAATTTTTCTCATAAAACATATTTATAAAGGTGCCGTTGACTTTTTTCCCCAGAGGTTGGTAACAACCAAAGAAATCCATATATGCAAAGAAAACAAATTAATTAGTTTACAAATTAAGTTATGCGTAATAAAATAAAATGACGCTGGGAGAAAGTATCGAATACATGAAGAACCCTTTACTGATATAAAAATGTTGAGTTTATCTGTCAATCAGATATAAGTGAATGTTATATAATAATGGCAGGCATTCAAAAATATTAACTATTATTGCAGTTTTGTAATGATATATACATATATATATATATATATATATATATATATGAATATATATAGGTCCACCCAGTTGCCCAATGAAGGTGTCATAACACCTCATAACTCATAACTATAACATTTGTTCATTCGGATCCTCATGTTGCTCAGAGGAATTGCCTCGGCCGGTGGCGTGCCTCACGGTCACACTCCTGTCAGTCTTGATTATTACAGAGGTAATTGACTAATACTTTTATATGGCCGTTAAGTTAAAGGTAATATTATTTCTAATCAGAGGTCATGGCCATTATTATAAATTTAACCGACTACTGTTCTCTATAATAATTTGGTTTAGACAAGCTCATGGTTTCCCAAGTACACTTAATTTAAAACAACATTAGTTTCAAACAAGGGTCAGGCACCCTATCTAGGTTTGTTGTGCAACACCTTGTTGCCCTAGAAGAAAATAACTCATTTTTCACCTAAGTACACTTGAATCAATATAAAAAGTCAGTCGGATCTCAGTTAGTGTGCCCAATGCTCCATGTCAACTGGACTTTAGTCCGTCTACTGACCTGATGCAGAAAGAGCAGAAACAAGGATACAGCATGATCTACTAGAATGAATAATTACAGAGTAAGCAGAATGCACTCAAACATAACAATTTAATAGTCAGGTAAATATGTATTATTCCAACTATTCAGTCAATACATAAACAATCAATACAAGACATCAAATTTTTAAAGAATGATCTTAGATCAAAAGATGCATACCTGACTTCAAAATATACATGGACCATGAGAGCTCTATACTATGGGCTGATCTGGTTGCAGAATTGCGCTGAACTTTTGACACTTTCCCTTAAATCAATTCACTCTCATTCACACACATACACTACGGACAATTTAGCTTACTTAATTCACCAATAGCACATGTCTTTAGACTTGTTGGGGTAACCAGAGCACCCGCAGAAAATCCATGCGAACACAGGGAGAACATACAAATTCCACACAGACATCTGACCCAGCCTGGGCCAGCAACTAGCAACCTTCTTGTTATGAGGGGATATCGCTACCCAATACGCATTGGGCAGGTTAAAAGAACCAAATAAAAGACAGCGTTCCGGCACGGGAAACACATTTTCAAAGCAGAATATCTGACTTCAGCATTGTTTTTTAGATAAAAAAGAATGTTAATTTATCATGTTTCGTAAATATCTGCAAACATGGTATTTTTATGCTTTAGAAGAGTCAAAAACTTACATAAAGCACCTTTAAAGTGAGAGATAACATGTTCTGAATATTCATGTTTTTTTCGTGATCTAATAATACAAGGAACAGACAGTTTCTATGGGGTCAGCCAGATATGCATTTCTGTGATTTAAGTGGGAGCAAGAGTCTTTATGACTAAAATGTGAATTTTCACTTACTAGTGAAACAGAACGAAGCATCCTGGAGATTAATTCTGGAGGAATTCAATTCTAGTTATTAGCTTTTGTTCTTCAAACCATGTTAATAGCAACTCAACCTTTCATTTTCCTGGCGGTAGGTAGTAAGTGGTTTAGAAATGATGATCTGCATCCTGGGCAAAGTGCGGACCATTGAACCATCTCAATTAGGCTCCTGAGTTCCTTCTTCAGGGCCACAGCCCGGTGTCGTCCGTCCCTATTGGCAGACAGCTCTGATGTTTTTGCCACAGCTCAGGATAGTGAGTACTAGGGCTGGGCCAATAAAGGATATTATATTGAATTGCGCTAAAATTTATTTTGATAATGATGATAAGCTCTGGACATTTTTACTCAATTTTGATCTAAGGGCCAATCACACAGCAGCAATTTGCGACACTTAGGGCTGTGACAGTAATTGATTTTTTTGTTACCATCATGATGAAGCAAGAAATAAAGCAATATATGGTTAATCGCATATATATACACATACATAGGCCTATATATTAGGGATGTTAACATTTACTCGATGATCTGATTGTCGATAACCCTTTCATTCGACAGACTTTATCAATGACTGATTAAGCATGGACATTTAAAGGATAAGTTTTGCTTTGTGCTGTAAAACGCATCCACGACTTTACGCAATTAAGTAATAATCAAGTGTGTGCAGTTCACATTACCCTATGGCAGGGCTATTCAATTACTTTGTCATGGGGGGCCAGTTCATGAAAAGCATTCCAAACGGGGGGCCGGAGAGGTATGACTTGCAATATAAGCAGGGCCGCCACGTCCATAGAGGTGACGGGCAAACAGGCGGTGGTGGGACATGCTTTTACATCAACAGGAGATGGTGTACGGATGTAACTGTGTTAAAGAAGATGTGCTGTCCTGATGTGGAAGCGCTTTTCATTAACTGTAAGCCGTTTTATGCACCGCGGGAGTTCTCCTCGTTCATTCTTGTCTGTGTTTACATTCCACCACAAGCACACGTGAGGACTGCGTTACAACAGCTGTCTGATCTGATCACAGAGACTGAACAACGACACCCGGACTCTGCTTTTATCATTCTCGGTGACTTTAATCAGGCAAAACTCACACACGAGCTGCCTAAATTCAAACAGCACATCACATGCCCCACCAGAGACAATAACATTTTGGATCATTGCTACACCACAATAAAGGATGCATATCGCTCTGTCGCCAGAGCAGCTTTAGGACTCTCCGACCACTGCCTGGTTCATCTTATACCAACTTACAGGCAAAAACTTAAAACTACTAAGCCAGTATTAAGGACTGTTAAGAGATAGACCAACGACACAGAGCAGGTCTTACAAGCCTGTTTTGAATGCACTGATTGGAGTGTTTTTGAAGCTGCAGCCACCAACCTAGACGAGCTCACAGAGACTGTAACATCATACATCAGTTTCTGTGAGGTGTTATGCATCCCTACCAGGACCTACTTATCATTTAACAATGATAAACCATGGTTTACACCAAAACTTAGACAGCTTCGTCATGAAAAAGAGGATGCCTACAGGAGCGGGGACAGGATTTTATACAATCAGGCCAGGAACACACTGACAAAGGAGATTGGTGTGGCCAAGAAAAGCTATGCCAAGAAGCTGCAAAACCAGTTTTCTGCCAACGACCCTGCATCAGTGTGGAAAGGCCTGAAAGACATCACAAATTATAAAACGCCATCCTCCAGTATCGACTGCAACAACCATCTTGCAAACGAGCTGAATATCTTCTATTGTAGATTAGACATCTCTGACCAGACACCTCACACCCACCCGGATCATCTCCCTACACAGCCATCAACACCTCCAGCCATCTCCCTCTCACCCCCTGCACTTCAGATCAGTGAGGATAATGGGCATCAGATCCTCAGTAAACAGCCATCAACACCTCCTGCCATCTCTTTCTCCACCCCGACACTTCAGATCAGTGAAGATAATGTGCGTCAGATCTTCAGTAAACAGAGGAGACGAAAAGCACCAGGTCCAGATGGTGTTTCACCAGCCTGTCTGAAAACTTGTGCGGACCAACTGGCTCCCATTTTCACACAGATCTTCAACAGATCACTGGAACAGCGCAAAGTTCCATCCTGCTTCAAACGCTCCACCATCATCCCAATACCAAAGAAACCAAAGATCACAGGACTCAATGACTACAGACCTGTTGCCTTAACATCTGTGGCCATGAAGTCATTCGAAAGACTGGTGCTAGCTTATCTGAAGGACATCACTGGACCTTTGCTGGACCCCCTGCAGTTTGCCTATAGAGCAAACCGGTCTGTGGATGATGCAGTCAACATGGGACTGCATTATATCCTAGAACATCTGGACAAACCAGGGAACTACGCAAGGATACTGTTTGTGGACTTCAGTTCTGCCTTTAACACCATCGTCCCATCACTGCTCGAGAACAAACTGACCCAGCTGTCTGTCCCTAGCTCTGTCTGTCAATGGATCACCAGCTTTCTGACAGATAGACAACAGCTAGTCAGAATGGGCAAAATCACATCCGACAGCCGCACCATCAGCACTGGTGCCCCCCAGGGATGTGTTCTCTCCCCGCTGCTCTTCTCCCTGTACACAAACGACTGCACTGCAAAAGACCCCTCCATTAAGCTCTTGAAGTTTGCGGATGACACTACTGTTATCGGCCTCATCCGGAACGGTGACGAGTCTGCATACAGACAGGAGGTGGAGCGGCTGGCTTTATGGTGCAGATACAACAACCTGGAGCTGAACACGCTCAAAACAGTGGAGATGATAGTGGACTTTAGGAGAAACCCCCCTGCACTCCCCCCACTCACCATCATGAACAGCACTGTGGCTGCAGTAGAGTCATTCAGGTTCCTGGGCACCACCATCTCTCAGGATCTGAAGTGGGACATTCACATAGACTCCATTGTAAAGAAAGCCCAGCAGAGACTGTACTTCCTTCGTCAGCTGAGAAAGTTCAACCTGCCACAGGAGCTGCTCGTACAGTTCTACTCAGCTGTCATCCAATCCATCCTCTGCACTTCAATCACCGTCTGGTTCAGCTCAGTTGCCAAAACCGACCTCCGTAGACTACAGCGAATAGTCCGGACTGCTGAACGAATCACTGGCACTACCCTTCCTACACTTCAAGAACTGTACTCTTCCAGAGTGAGTAAAAGGGCTCGTAAAATCACTATGGACGCCTCACACCCAGCACACTACCTGTTCGAACTGTTACCGTCTGGTCTGCGCTACAGAGCACCAAGCACAAAAACAGATAGACACAGGAAAAGTTTCTTTCCTCAGGCCATCTACCTCATGAACAGTTAAATATTCCCCTACTGTGCAATAAACGTGCAATACTTTCTCATACGCACTTGTACACAGCACCTTATAACCTGTATATTTACAACATATCTGTACATACATTCAACATCCAGATCTTTTTGACTAACTGCATCTCTGTTTAATGTTTAATGCCTTTTCTTTTCTTGTATTTAATTTTGTGTTGTCACTCGTCACTTTATGTACACTGAAAGCTTCTGTTGCCAAAACAAATTCCTTGTGTGTGTGAAGCACACTTGGCAATAAAACTGATTCTGATTCTGATTCTGACCTAGGTGGCTGCCTAGTATGGCATAATAGTGAGGGTGGCAAATGTGCCCCGCCGCCCAACCCTATGTACTGACTTTCATCCGCAACATCAACCCAACTCTTCTTCTACATTCAGACACATTCATAGCCTATGTTATGTTTTAAACCGCGAAACAATTAGAGATGCAAAGATTATAGATTTTTGTTGTACAATTATAGTCTAAAGAATAATCATGGTTTCACAGTTATCACCATTATTATGCATTTATTGAATTTAAAACACTACTAGTTTAGAAAATCACAAGAAAACTGCTTATTTTAAAGTGTTGTTTATTGCTGCTCAGTAACCAAAAACAGCACAAAATATTAATAAAAAACAAACAATAGTAATAATTTTACAATGAAAATAAATGACAGAACAATTAATAAATACATAAAAATAAGAATAAATAAAAATAGTATTTGTCTAATGTTAATTTAAGCTATATTAGCTAAGAATTTAAATGAACTGCTGTTATTATCTGCGTTCATACATAATCATTTTAATAATTTTTAATAATTCATCTAACATATCTTTTGTTTACATTGCACTGAAAGCCACGCACAACTCTTACCACTAGCCTGAGATAATTTTTACTGTGTGCGCATGCACAGCGCTAGTGTGTCGGTCCGCTTGTGAGCCGTGGCCGCACCGCTTCCAATATGTGCACGTCTCAATTGGAAATAATGTACTTGCGCGCGGAAAAGACGCAGTCAACGGCTTGCTGCTAAAGTTAATCAAATGTGCGTGCGTATTAGCATAACTAGATGCAGCAGCTTTTTTCCGTGCAACAGAAATGCGGCATTGACAAGCCTTTAATGAATAAAAGTGGGGTTAACAGTGAAATCTGCTAATCATTGCATCCCTATTAACGAAATCAGTGCATTGTACAAAAGGTCTTTTCAACAAACATATCCAAATGTTTTCGGCTGCTCGCGCCACTCACTTAATTTCAGGTGACTCGCGCTCTGCACATCCTTTAACTGCAGCTAATGCTGCATTGAACAGATGAACGTCACTTTATAACTATAGTGGCCGTTTTTCGACTGAACTAAATTTTTTTTTGATGTCTTGGTCACACTATTTGCGGGGCCGGAGCAAATTGCCTCGGGGGCCGGCTTCGGTCCGCGGGCCACCAATTGAATAGCCCTACCCTATGGAGTCACTCTCTTGATATTGGGGATGCATAAAACCCTGTTTTGTGCAGATCTCAGTCATACCCGCTGGTGCTGCCGACCACTAATAGATCTCGGTTATACGCTCATGCAGCTGTTAATACGTGGGTCAGGTAATCAAAAAGTAGGCTACATGATGTTTAATTATGGGTGGGTTGCGGGGGAAAAGATCAATCATTGGTTACTTTTAACTACTTTCTCTAAAATATTAAAATGTTTAAATTAATTTATTAAGCACCGGATCAATTATTGGTTTTGTCATCAACAGTGAAAAGAGTTCAATAAAGGCTACTCTTTTATTTTTATAATAGAGTTAATAAAAATACATTATTTGAAACTGACTAACCATTTTGTGTTTTGGCCGATGACGCTGGGGTACTTGACTTCACCTCAAATGTTTGTTCTTCCTTATTCTCTAGATAACTGATAAAAAAAAATAAAATTAAGATACAAATTGTACCAAATGAATTTCGAAAATATTTTTCCAAACTACCAAACTGCACGCTCAGACCAGCACTTTTTAGCAAGTAGCAACACCGGACATGTGAGTAAGGTTATTGATTTTAATAAAGCGATTCCTGAAAATGACCAGGTTTTATAGCATAAGTCGAAATGGCATTTTATTATACCAACAAACAATTATTTCAGTGTTTGATTTGATCAAAATTAGTTTCAAAAGATAGCATTATTTTATGACATTTACAGCTTGCTCTTATTTTCTATGTTATTGTACCATTCTGGGACACTTTTTTAGCAATGTTTTCTGGCAAAATAAAAATACAGTGTAGGTCTACTGTACATTTTAGAGAGGGGTATATATATATATATATATATATATATATATATATATATATATATATATATATATATATATGTATATATATATATATGCAGACCTGCTGAAGTGCAATCTGAGCTGCATCCAATGTTTTTTAATGCACTCACCTAACCACACCCCTAACCCTACCCGTCACAGTGACATCACTTACTCCATTGGGTGCATTGTGACTGACATTGCATCGCTAAGTGATGCAATCTCAGCTTGCATCATAGAGGCTGCAGCCAGATAGCATTGACATTTTACTGTATTATCTATCTGAAAGTGCCACCACAGACAATGTAACAGAACTTATTAAAAATTGTTAAACTGTTATTGAGTTACTGTTAATTACAAATAAGATCTTTGGAAATCAAAATATCAGTTAATCTGCATATAATTTACGATATGAGCTCTCTTAGGTTAAAGCAAAAATAATTTGCTTGTGACTTGTGTATTTTTTCCCAGATAGATATTACAATTCAAAATGTAACTACATGAGAATTTGTGGATTTCTTCTCCCAGAGGTAATCACAAAACCTGTATGTACATAAGCATGAGCTTATGTTCTGCAGTGTGTATGTTTTATTTTATTAATTGCTTTATTTGTTTATTTGTACATCATTCATGGCCTTTGTGAGTTAGAGGGCTTGTCTTGGCTGAAGACTGAATATGTTTTCCACAAGGGCCCCATGTATGTTCCTTTCAGCAATAAAAAAAAAATTTAATTAAATAAAAAAAAAAACAAACAAAAAAAAACCACTTTCATGTTTTAAGCTAAAGCTTGGCCGCTGTTCTGGAGAATTCAGATCCCCCTGTTCCCCCTTCACAGCGCATGCGCAACTTCTCAATAATGACGTCATGCTTTCGCTTCGCTAGTGAATTAGCTCGTGTTGGATTTCTATAACTTTATTCATTCATTTTCTTTTTAGCTTAGTCCCTTTATTTATCCGAGGTCGCCACAGCGGAATGAACCGCCAACCTTTCCAGCACGATTTTACGCAGCGGATGCCCTTCACACACTTACACACTCATACACTACGGACAATTTAGCCTACAAAATTCACCTGTACCGCATGTCTTTGGACTGTGGGGGAAACCGGAGCACCCGGAGGAAACCCACGTGAACGCAGCGAACATGCAAACTTCACACAGAAACGCCAACTGACCCAGCTGAGGCTCGAACCAGCGACCTTCTTGCTGTGAGGCGACAGCACTACCTACTAGAAATAAACCACATTATTTAAAAAAAGAGGTTATTTGTAATCCTAAAGAGCAAGGCAGACTGGAGGTTTTAGATTATAATAATCTTAATCACATTTTTTATTAAATGGTTGATTGAATTTATGAAGAATAGAGACAATTATTTCATTGTATTTCCTAATTATATATTTAAAACTCTGGGTGGCATAGACTTTTTTTTTAAATGTAATTTTTCTGTTGACAAAATTTCAGTTAATTTGGCCAGTTTTCATAGACAAGCCCTTCTATCATATAAATTGGTATATAAACACATTTTTTCACCCCACAATTATTTCATATAGAATAACAAGGATGTTTTATTTAAAAACAAATCTTTATTTTATCAGAATTGGTTCAATAATGGTATTCTGTTAGTGAGGCAGTTAATTAACCCTTCTGGATATTTGTTATCTTATACTAATTTCTTAAAAAATAAAAATTACCAGTTAAACCGAGAGAATTCGCTATTGTTTTGGATGCAATTCCAAAGGGAGTGGTCTTGCTTTTAAAAAACGGTATTTCAGAAGGGATCAGCATAGGTAATCCTTGTGAAAACATTTTCATTGAAAATATTGATGTTTTAAAACCACAATTTAACAATAAGGTTATAAAGAATGCTCTCCGTTTGTTGTCTCTACCTACAGCAGGTTATTTTTGGCTTTCATTATTTGATAATATTTCTTGGGTTAAAGCTTGGAAGTTGACATAAGTTCTGCTTAAATAACAAAAAAAAAA
>CAIGQZ010032727.1:1420-12265 GCA_903798205.1 Danio tinwini | reverse complement strand
GTGTGTGTGTGTGTGTGTGTGTGTGTGTGTGTGTCACTGTTGTCTCGTCAGTCTTCCTCCAGCTGTTTCTGAGTTCCTGAAGAGGCTGTTTGAGGTTCCCTACTCATAAAGTTTGACTTTCTCCTGAGTTGTGCCTCGCTCTGCATTATTATAACTCAAGCTGACAGCGTCTGATAGAAGAAACTGGTTGTAGCGGCAGAGGGACGCCCAGAAGCATTTAGCCAGATTCACACTGCTGTGGCGTTACATAAAAACAGCAGGAATCACGGCAGAGACGAGCATAATTCAACAGACCGCAGAAGATGAACGCTTGTTCACTGTTATTACAGCAAATTAAACATACATTGGAAAATCACTGACCATATTTCTATTAAAATGGGTGAATATTACATATGCATCATTTCTTTATGCTTATCAATGTGTGATATCTTATACAATATAAACTTTTAGATCTATCTCTCTCTCTCTCCTGCCAGAAGCACACACACCTTTATTAAACTCGTTATTCTTGGCAAACACAGTTATCCTCCCTGTAGGCAGACACCTTTGTGTCGCTCTCAAGAATAACAAATAAACCGCAGCTAATTGTAGCCTGTCAGCCTGAAACTGTTCCCTAACCCAGTGTTTGTCTCTGAATAACCCAGCAGGAGGAGATCTGGCATTCAGAAGTGGGTTATTCTGCTGATGCTGGACTCAAACACTCCATGAACAACACCTGAACACATATTAACAACATATTAAATACATGTCAGTAAATACAGCACATGCTTTAGTTTGGTAGATTTATATCTTTGAGTTGTTAAGCCAATTTAACATCAGCAGCTCCTTCAGAAATATATTAACCAGGACAAATCCAAAAGTGTGTCAGAGACGCATCACCAGCCTCTGATCATCATTCATCTAAAGACTCAATACAAAATAAACAATCCTCTCCATGATACTGACCTGCTCTGCACTCCATCTCACCGCTGTGCAATAAACCATCTGCTTTTGCACCTAACCCTGGTGTGTTCGCCTGTGTGTAGCATGACTATACTCATTTTATCTTCTACACTGTAAAAAATGTCTGTGATTTTAACAGTAAAAGTCTGTACAATCTACACTGAAACCTGTTAAATGATAAACGGCTCATTTCTGTACAAAATACAGAAAATAACTGTAACAGATCTAACCTTTGATTTCAGGAAACTAATCAGAGTGTCTGAAATCTCACCACACACCCTCATTCACTAGTCCCTATAATTAGTCAATTAGTTTAGTCCACTAGATAGAGTGAATGACCACAATGAGTGAATTCAGACACTGATTGACACCTGCTGTTAACAAGCACAATCACTAAAGGTAAGAAGAAATAAACTATAAAGACACCCTTTACCAAACCAACTGAATTAAAACAGAGAATTAAACACCTCCACTAAATAACAGCATTAGCAGCTTCACTGATTACAGTTTGACTTCATTTCTCTCATATCTGCAAGAATATTTGATAATTAACAGAGGTTTATATTTATTATTGAAAATATTTCATTTAACCTCACCATCATGGACACCAGAGGCTGCTTTAGTTGTGCTCTTGAACCTTTACTCTTCTATCTTAATGTTTCTCTGGCTGTTAGAACTGTGTTTCTCATCAGTTATAGCAAGAAAGGCAATGAGAAACTGTGTACTTGATCATTACAGATGGTTGTAGAGGTGTGAACCTACACTGGTCTCACGCTTCGGTTCGGTTACGATTATCATGCCATCGATTCGGTTCAGCTGGATATCTCGGTGCATCACGGTGCATTGACGATGCTTTCCATACACAATTAGATTTTTTTTCTTTACAACACAAGAAAAAAAATTGTATTAAAATCTATAAATATGTTTATATTTATATATTATTTGTAATACAATTTTGTCCTTTAATACGAGCAGTGATATATATGAACTGTACCTTTAAGTTTAGCTGCTCAAAAAAACACTCTTTGTGAATGTTTTAGACAAAACTCCAACACCTGCACAGAAGACAGCACGAGCATTCATAACAAATAAACTCATGTCAATATGATCCCGCTTGTTTTTGTGCACTGGCAAGTTCTTACACCCCTATGATTGGTCATTGTCTTCACCCGCTCAACAGAAAGGGCTGCGATTAGAAACGAAAGCGCTGTTCACCCATGAGTGATGCGGGAAAAACAGCCGCGGGTCAGTCTATATGCGCATAATACACGGTTACCAGGTAATCTGTAATAGAATAAATACAATACAATAAACTCGCACCACAGGCACGCTTGTGTCTGGATCCACAAGTATCGCTTTAACAGCCGAGAGGAGAGGAAACTTTACCTCACGAACATGCCAACGGGTCATATGCACAAAGAGTTTGTGTGTGGGAGAGAGAGAGAGAGACAGTTGAAAGTATCACACACCAGACGCGCACATTTGCAGGCTATTTAAAACGAAACTAATCAGATGGCGCTCTGTAGCGTGGCAGAAAAATGAACAGTGTCCTGAGTCGTGGCTGGGCGCTTGGGTGGGTGACTTGTGGCATGGGTGTGTGCACCCTGATTGCGTCAACGAGCGGTGCTTCTGGTGTGCGACCTGCTAGAGAGAGAGAGAGAGAGAGAGAGGCAGAGTGAAATAGCCTAAATAGCGGCTTGTGCTTTACCATTCCTCAGTGTCAGTGAAAGATCTGCTTTTTAAGCAGTAGGAGTGTTTTATTTACTCGCCCTCGCCTCCTTCGCCATAGTATTCTACCGCGACATCGCACATAGGGGATAAATGACGTCAGTGCGTAATAACCGGTTATGAACTATTACTGAACTGATATTAAATTGTCCCCATCTGCATCGCGGTGCACTGCGATTAATTTTGACACCCCTGGTAATTTGTAGTGTTTTATAAGTTCAGCCATAGAAATTAGTTTTATTTGTTTTTGTTTGGGATATATTACAGTTTCCCATGGAGGTTCAACAAACAATTATCAAGGAATTAATAAGAAATTAAAATTTAATTAGTTTCATGCACAAAACCTTGAGATCTCCAGCAGCACATTATGACACACAGACATCAAGAATCAGGATATAAACCTCAACCATGGTTGCTAAAAAAAGCTGCTTAATTCATTCATTCTGCAATGCATGCTGGGTGCCAGCATAGTACAAAAATCCAAGCATGCATTGCAGCATGAATATATTATGTAGCTTAAAGGTCTTACAATCTTCTTTCTTTTCCTTTATGTTATGTTGTTTTTAGGGTGTAATATTTCAGTAGAGTGCTTTGTATTGTTCTGGGTTGATTTTTCTTTTTTATTTGTCACCACTGTTGAGATTCAAAGACTAATTGTTGATGTCAATGTTGATGTTTTTAAGTTCTGCTATAGATCAAACATTCTCATTGCAAATGGTGTATTTAGATCTGGTAAACAGTCATTGGCTGCTGTAGGTCAAGCGGTTTCATTTACATGTGGTATTCATTTCTCACTTAAAACTCACAAGATATTCAATGAGTGCACAAGCAGGTGAGGGTGGTTTTGATATCATGGTTAATCTTATCAGACTTATTGGGTTTTTTTTCTTTTGGCTTATTATGCTATACAAATAGTTTGATTAATACAATTAATTAAAGCAGCCAAAATAAAAAGTAGTGTCAGAACAAATAGTTGAAGAGCCCAACTAAAGCAGACTCTGTCCTCCATCATGGTGACTTCAAATGAGCAACAGAAATTTCATGAAGTTTTTGTTCATGTGACAGAAATAAAGTCAAAGGTCAGTAATCAGTGAAGCTCCTGATGTTTGTGGAGTTGTTTAATGATCTCTGCTGAGATCTTGAGAAATGACATTTTTATTGGGTAATTTGTTTTATTTTTATTATTATTATTTTATTTAGAGTTTTATTCTCAGTTGATTTTATTTTTGGTTTTGGCTGTGTTTTGTGTTTTTTCTTTTTTCAGTGATTCTGCTTGTTAACAGTTGTTCATCAATAATTCTCAATCCTCTTTTAATTAGACACTTAATTATCTAATTAACTTCATCACTGTCTGAAGTGAGGACACTAGTGAGGATTTTGCTCTGGGATTTAAGGGGTTAAAATGTGTTCGATAAAAATACAGACTGTGGAAGGGTTAGGAAATATTCTGTAGATTGAATTTACAACCATAAAATGTTAAAAACAGCAGATTACAGGCAATTACAGCTGCCGGTATTTAACCGTAAAATCAAGAAGAAGAAAAAACAGCAAAATACTGTAAATTAGTTTTTGTGTCACCATAGTGGAGGACAGTAGCATCTGGGTACAAGTCCAAGATGAACTAAGAGTATTTGATGTTATGCTGCCTCTTCTTTTGATTAAAGGTAACTGTGTAGTTACTAATGCAGTGAAAATCTGTTTGCTAATTGTAAACAAACATGAACAGATTAGTGTATTGAGTGACTTTACGTTTTTATGCACTAAGCTATGTTTTTGTGAACTGAACATTGTATCAGTTCGTGAAATACGGTTATTTTCCATAAATTTAAACAGTTCTATAAACTTTTTTAGAGAAAAATTCTGGCAACCACAGCTGCAGGTATTTTCCGGAAATTTAACAGATTTTTTTAAACAGTGTATATATAGAGCGAGAGACATACACACATGTACCAGGGCATTTATAGATGCATACCATGCATTTATCATGCACACCAACCTCAACCACTGCTCAGCAAAACAAAACTACAGAAATATCTGAAAAGTGGAAACACAAGAGAGCTGCTTTTGTCCAGTGTGTGCTCAAAACCTTTCACGCTGTGCTTTTAAATGAATAAATGTGATGCTTTTGGAGCTTTTAGTGTTGCTGCCTTTACATATCTGTTAAATAAAGAGACTTAAAATAAGACGTCTGTTAAAAGTTTTGTTATCTAAGTGACTCGCTGAGCTTTGAACCTCCTGAAAGTCAAAACTAATGAAAGTAAAAAAGTCCTTTTATAATTCTGTCATTACAGATGACGAGCTCTCAGCGATGCCCTGCAGACCCGCGCCGTGACCGAGGACAGAACAATCCTCTTTCAATTTGAACAATGTCATTTTTGATCCGGCGTGTGTGCTGGAAAGTAAACACAGTTAACCCCGGGCCGGCAGGAGCTGTCAGCCATTCACTGAATTCAATTATTCATCGCACTCACTCCTGCAATGCAGATGACATGAAAGAAGCCCTTGACTCTGTAGAGCCGGTCTGCAACCCTGCGCTTTACCCACCCGAGGACTTAATTGCAGAGCAGAACATGCTCAGATATGAGAATGAAAAACCCCACTGTAGAGCTCGACACAAACACCAGGATTAATCCTTCTCCGTGACGCATTCGTGGCCCGGTGCGTTTATGAAGACTGAACTATACATAGCCTTCAGCAGATCGTGTGCAGATCACGTGCTTTGCAGAGGCTGTATTACATTTATTTCCAAAGGAAATGGCACCTCTATCTCCATCAATCAGCACTAATTACAGGCTGCAGATAATGGAGGAAAGCGATCTGTGAAAGGCTTTGGCTCTCGCTGCTGAGATTTAGGAAAATAAAGCTGGAAGAGACGCAGCTGTGGAAATCTGCCGTCCATTAGCAGGTTTGTCAAAGAGCTCACATCTTCATTACAGGAGCAGCCGGAAATCAATACTGCTTTTCTTTCAGCCGAGGCTCCAGATGCACTTCAGATTCAGCTCACGCGTGCATGAAGTGCAGACACAAGACCTTCATTTATAGCAAACGTATGATGGAAAACCAACAGGGGAAATGGGTTACGTCTGTTTTGCAGAAGCACAGATGTGGGAGTTTAAGAGTGCTGCCACACCGAGAGCGGAGAGCTGTTAGTTTGGTGTATTTCCACTGGATCAACAGCAGATGCAGGCCTCGATGTTTGGGTTTGCTATTGGTGGATCTCATTTGAAAAATAGGTTCAAATGACTCCGCCCTCACAGCAGCAAACACCAATAGGAAAAACTATTTCTTTAAAGATTAAAAAAACATGAACATAGAGAACCTCATCATGGGTGAAGATGAATCATTAAGTGAAACCTACAATAGTTCATTAAAAATAAATAACTGTGCATGTTAATGTCATGATGATGATGATGATGATGATGAAGGGAAATGATGTGAGGACTGATGTCGTTTATCGGGATTCATTCTGGGCAGTTCCTGAAATTCAGCCTCAGTTTATTATCGAGCATCATTTCAAGAGTTCACATTAGCTGATGATTAATTATAAAGCTTGTTTGGCACGCTGTCCGGGGAGAGAGCCCTGAGCTCATAAGATCCTCGGGCCCGGGGCTCCCTCCCGTTGCAAGGCGAGAGGGGAGTTTGAGCTCAGGTAGATCTCGAGAACTCTCCTGTCATAGTGGCTGAAGAGCAGATAGTAGTTTCTTTTTAAAGAGACAAGTACTAAGTAGGAGCAAGTCTATGGTGTTGATTTGGATTAGTCAATATACTTAGGTTACATGTTTTTGATCGGTGGGAGGAAACCGGGGAACCCGGGGGAAACCCACGTGAGCACGGGGAGAATGTGCAAACTGCAAACAGAAACATTTGCTGGTTTGGTAAAGCCTGGAACCAGAGAAGTTCTTGCTGTGAGGCAACAGTGCTAAGCGCTGGGCCACCGTGCCACCCATCTAGGAAAGAGAAGGAGTAGGGGTTGAAGGGGGGATTCTTCAAAGCGAAGATAGCGGTGATACATAACCCAGGGTGTTTATATTAGCTTAGGAGTCGTCTGATTGGTGCATTGTGAATTGGATAATGTGGGTCCAGCCGCTAGCAATCATAAGCACGTGATCCTCTCGAAATTAGTTTATAAATAAACTCCACTTAACCCAGCTACTGTTTACCGTGTGTGTCTTCTAACATATATAAAGATACAGAATCAGAATCAGAATCAGAAAGAGCTTTATTGCCAGGTATGTTCACACATACGAGGAATTTGTTTTCATGACAGAGCTTCTACAGTGCAACAGAATTACAGAGACAGGACTAAAAAACAGATAATAAATATATTTTAAAAAGTAGTGAATGCAATATACAAAATTGACCAGTGTATGTACAGGTGTATTACTATATACAACATAATATGTGCAGCTGTTATGTGCAAATTGGCATGTAAAGTGTGTTGTTAAATAAGTGTATGTGTGCATAAAAAAAGTGTATAGCAGGTAGTGATGTTGGTTCCACAATTATTATCATCATCAAGTGTTCATCAGATGGATTGCCTGAGGGAAGAAACTGTTTCTGTGTCGGGCTGTTCTGGTGCGCAGTGCTCTGTAGCGTCGACCAGAAGGTAAAAGTTCAAAGAGGCAGTGTGCTGGGTGTGAGAGGTCCAGAGTGATTTTAGCAGCCCTTCTGCTCGCTCTGGATAAGTACAGTTCTTGGAGAGTAGGGAGGGTTGTACCAATGATTCGCTCAGCAGTCCGAACTATTCGACGTAGTCTTCGGAGGTCGGATTTGGTAGCTGAGCTAAACCAGACAGTTATTGAAGTGCAGATGACTGATTCAATGATGGAGGTGTAGAACTGTTTCAGCAGCTCCTTTGGGAGGTTGAACTTCCTCAGCTGATGAAGAAAGTACAGCCTCTGTTGAGCTTTTTTGACAATGGAGTCAATGTTAGTGTCCCACTTCAGGTCCTGAGAGATGGTGGTGCCCAGGAACCTGAATGACTCTACTGCTGCCACAATGCTGTCCATGATGCTCAGTGGGGGGAGAGCAGGGGGGTTTCTCCTGAAGTCCACTATCATCTCCACTGTTTTGAGCATGTTCAGCTCCAGATTGTTGGCAGACAGCCAACTCCTTAACCTCCTGTCTATAAGCAGACTTGTCACCGTCCTGAATGAGGCCGATAAGTGTGGTGTCGTCTGCAAACTTTAGGAGCTTGACAGAGGAGTCTTTCGAAGTGCAGTCATTCGTGTACAGGGAGAAGAGCAGTGGGGAGAGGACACACCCCTGGGGGGCGCCAGTGCTGATTGTGCGGGTACTGGATGAGAATTTTCCCAGCTTCACCAGCTGCTGCCTGTCCGTTCGGAAGCTGTTGATCCACTGACAGACAGAGGTGGGCACGGAGAGCTCAGTTAATTTGGGCAGGAGAAGTTTTGGGATGATAGTGTTAAAAGCTGAGCTGAAGTCAACAAACAAGATCCTCACATAGGTCCCTGGTCTGTCTAGGTGTTGCAGAACATAATGCAGTCCCATATTGACTGCATCATCCACAGATCTGTTTGCTCTGTTGACAAACTGAAGAGAGTCCAGTGAGGGTTCAGTGATGTCCTTCAGGTGGGCCAGCACCAGTTTTTCAAAAGACTTCATGACCACAGATGTCAGCGCCTCCGGTCTGTAGTCATTTAGTCCTGTGAGTTTGGGTTTCTTTGGTATGGGAATGATGATGGAGCGTTTGAAGCAGGAGGGCACTTCACACAGCTCCAGTGATCTGTTGAAGATCAGGGTGAAGATGGGGGCCAGTTGGTCAGCACAGGACTTTAAACAGGCTGGTGTTAAAAGATCTGGGCCTGGAGCTTTTTTCCTCCTCTGTTTCTGGAAGACCTGGCGCACATCATCTACACTGAACTGAAGTGCAGGTATGGGGGAGGCAGGGGGAGGTGGAGGTGTTAATGGTGGTGTAAACAGCAGTTCTGAGTGGGTTTGGTGGGTTTTCTCAAACCGGCAGTAAAACTCATTCAGGTCGTTTGCAAGTCGTTGGTTGTCTACAGTGCTGGGGGATGGTGTCTTGTAGTTTGTAATGGTTTTCAAACTTTTCCACACAGATGCTGAGTCGCTGGACAAGAACTGACTCTTTAGTTTCTCAGAATAGTTCCTTTTTGCGACTCTGATCTCCTTTTCCAGTGTGTATTTGGCCTGCTTATACAAGGCCCTCTCCCCATTCCTGTCAGCAGCCTCCTTGGCCTGACGTAGCTGTCTGAGTTTTACAGTGAACCATGGTTTGTCATTGTTGTATGTGAGTTGTGTCCTGGTAGGAATGCACACGTCTTCACAGAAACTGATATAAGATGTTACAGTCTCTGTGAGCTCATCCAAATCGTTTGCAGCAGCTTCAAAGACACTCCAATCTGTGAGATGGAAACAGGCTTGTAGATCCTGCTCTGTTTCTTAGTCCATCTTTTCACAGATCTTAATACAGGTTTGGCTGTTTTCAGTTTCTGCCTGTAGGTTGGTATGAGATGAATCAAACAGTGGTCAGAGTGCCCCAAAGCTGCTCGTTGGACAGAGTGGTATGCATCCTTTATTGTGGTATAGCAGTGATCCAATATATTACTGTCTCTTGTGGGACATGTAACATGCTGTCTATATTTTGGCAGTTCACAGGATAGTTTTGCTTTGTTAAAATCCCTGAGAATAATTAAAACAGAGTCCGGGTGTTGCTCTATCACCGTGATCTGATCAGCTAGTTTCTGTATCGCCAGGCACGCATGCGCGTGTGGAGGAATGTAAACACTGACGAGGATGAACGAGCAGAACTCGCGCGGGCAGTAGAAAGGCTTACAGTTAATAAACAGTGCTTCTAGATCTGGACAGCACATCTTCTTTAAAACTGTTACATCTGTACACCACCTTTCGTTAATGTAAAAGCACGTCCCGCCACCGCGCGATTTCCGCGTCGATTCCTCGTCGCGATCCGCTCTGAACAGCTGATAGCTCGGTAGGTGAAGCACGTTGTCCGGTATGGTGTCATTCAGCCAGGTTTCCCTGAAGCACAGAGCAGCTGAATGCGAAAAATCCTTGTTTGTCTGGGAGAGCAGAATGAGTTCGTCAATTTTGTTGGGTAGAGAGCGAAGATTAGCCAGATGGATGCTAGGCAACGCGGTTCGAAACCCGCGCTGTCTGAGTTTCACAAGTGCGCCTGCACGCTTCCCTCGTCTGCGTGTCTAAAAGCGTTTGAGCAGCAGTACGGCTCCGCCGACTACAATGTCCAACAAAACATCACATAAGTCCAAATCTGGAAAAATATTTGGTGGTGTATGCGTCCGAATGTCCAACAATTCGTCTCTGGTGAAACTAATTGTAGGAATATGACTGAAGACAGGACGAACTAACAAAAACACAAAGACAACTGCAGAGCACGACACGGAGGCGGCCATCTTCGTCGGCGCCAGCATAAGATGTTACACGCTGCCAGCATGCCAACAACACTCAACAAACCACATCAAGTCATAGGCCGTGATAAAGAGGCATCTTTCACTTTGAGCTAATCAATATCTCATGTGAATTTTGAGGTTATTTTACGGTGTGAACTCTAACCCATGGTGAAGCCTCTGTTCAGAAAAGACTCTAACTCTGATTTCCACCTGACAGATGAACATGGAGCGTAATTCAGCCATGAAACACACCAGTCTCCCTGAAGAGCAGCTGCTGATAATAGAGGAGTCCTTCAGCTGCTTTTCTGGAGAACTGGAGACACAACAAACACACACACACACACACACAAACCCGACAGCGCTATACAGAACTGCAGCAGGGAGCGCCGGCACCCACGCATGAGCCGCCAGAGCGCTTTAATCACACACACACACAAACACACACAGCCTCTGCAGAGGTGCTGAAGTACATCACACACACACCTATACCTACAAACGCACACAAAACTACAAACACACACATCTTCTGCAGAGTTTATAAAGTACACCACACACACACACACACACACACACAAATGTCATTACACAACTTTGTCACTGTAAACCACATAAACCTGTATACACACACACACACCTACAAATACACCCACACACACACACACACACACACACAAATGTCATTACACAACTTTGTCACTGTAAACCACATAAACCTGTATACACACACACACACACACACCTACAAATACACCCACACACACACACA